>CABHPP010137711.1:0-36490 GCA_902168425.1 Peromyscus attwateri | reverse complement strand
TGGTGGGAGTGAAAACTTATACAACCACTTTGTAAATCAGTATGGCAGTTTCTCAGAAAATTGGGAATCAATCTACGTCAAGATCCATCAATACAATTCTGGGGCACATATCCAAAGGATACTCAATCATACCACAAGGACACTTATTCAACTACATTCATAGCAATATTATCTGTAATAGCCAGAATGTGGAAACAACCTAGATACCCCTCACCTGAAGAATGGATAAAAAAAAATGTGGTGCATTTACACAATGGAGTATTACTCAGCAGTGAAAAACAATAACATCATGAAATTTGAAGGCAAATGGATGGAAAGGTAGAAAAAAAAACCATTCTGAGTTAGGTAACCTAGATCCAGAAGAACAAACACTGCATATACTCTTATAAATGGATATTAGATATAAAGCAAATGATAACCAGGCTACTATCCAGAGCTCCAGAGAAACTAGGTAATAAGAAGGACCCTAAGAGGAATCCATGGATCACCCTGGGAAAGGGAAATAGATGAGATCTCCTGGGTAAACTGGGAGGGGGGATAGGGGAAGGGAATGAGGGATGGGAACATGAAGGAATAGGATAGTTGAGTTGAGGGAAGGGTGGAGAGGGAGAGCAATGAAAGAGATATCTTGATAGATGTGGGGTGTTTACCCACCAACCCCACAGCTCCTCAGAGTTTTCTTGAGTGTGAGCAGCAGGAAATATTAGATAGAAGGATTTATTGTGGAGAATATTGCGGAGATAAACAGATAGAAAATAAAGGATAGCCTCGAGAGGGCCTGGAACCTATTCCAACGGGCCCGACTGTCTCTGCCCCAGGGTTTTTATAGAGACGCCAAGGGGTGGAGCAAATGACCTCCTCCCCCAGCACAGCCAAGTGCAGACCATCTCAGACACCTGCACTCAGGCCCGTGGTCTTAATCATCCTCTATGCAGACCTGTTGGGTAAAGCCACAAGGAACCTGAAAATGGGCTCCCACAGATAGAGGGGGCCATTATATGGTTAGGGAGAAACTTGGTGCCAGGGAAATTCCCAGGAATTCACAAAGATGACCCCCAACTAAGACTCCTAGCAACAGTAAGAGAGGGTGCCTGAACTGCCCTTCTCCTGTAATCAGATTGATGACTACCCTAATTGTCATCATAGAACCTTCATCCAGTAACTGATGGATGCAAACGCAGAAATCCACAGCCAAGCACTGGGATGAAAACTCCAGGAGTCCAGGTGAAAAGAGGGAAGCGGAATTGTTTGAGCAAAGAGGGGTGTCAAGATTATGATGGAGAAACCCATATAGACAGCTGACCTGAGCCTGTGGGAGCTCTCAGACACTAGAACAATAGCTAGCCTGCGTGGGATCAGCCTAGACCCTCTGCATATGGATGACAGTTGTGTAGCTGAGTCTGTCTTTGGGGCCCCTAGAAATGGGACCAGGATCTGTCCCTGGCATATGAGCTGGCTTTTTGAGCCTATTCCCTATGGTGGGATATCCCGTTCAGCCTTGATGCAGAGGCGAAGAGCTTGGTCCTGCCTCAACTTCATACATAATTCTTTGTTGATTCCCATGGGAGGCCTTATCCTTTCTAAATGGAGATGGAGGAGGAGAGGATGGGGGGGGGGGGGATGGAAGAAAGGAGGAGGCGAGAACAAGAGGAGATGAGGGAGTCAAAACTGTGGTTTGTATATAAAAAAATTTTAAAAATTAATAAAAAAGTTAATCAACAATAGTTTGTTCTATTTGTTTTGAAGATTCTTAGTATAGATTTTTTTATTAATGGAAGTAACATGAGATTTTAATGTTCAAATGATAAATTTGTTATTTAAAATTCAATCTAGTGATTTCATTCATCAGAGACCATTTAAGGAAAAAATAAATAAAAATTTAAATCCTAGCTCCAAAGCTCTGAATTTGTTCAAATTCTCTATTGCAATCCAATAACAGCAACAGCTACAAAATGATTGAAGAAAGTGTTTTCATTTGTTCATGAGCACTAGAGTGGTAGTATGTTTAATTTCTTCTTTTTTAATTGAAAATGGATTCTTTGCTCATACAATGCATCCCAACCACAGTTTTTTTTCCCTCCCTCCATTCTTCCTAGCTTCCTCTCCCACTTCCCTCTCCCCTAGATCCACTCCATTTCATTTTCTCTTCAGAAAGATCAAGTCTCCAAGAGAAGACAGACAGACAGGACAAAATATGATGCAATAAGTCATGGAGAAAGCCCTCATATCAAGGCTAAAGAGTCATTTAAGATGCAATTTTTCAACAATTTAAAGATATGAAACCAAAATTAAGGCAAAGTAAATCTCTTGCTTTAGGGGTTGTCCAGGAGTTAGTTGATGAAATGAAATTTGTATTTAAACTCAAGGACCCATGGTACTTCATTCTCCTCAAGGTTATCCAGAAAGAGCCTTTTACCAGACCCTTACTTGTTATTGTGACAATAAAGATATTCACAGATCACAATTCTGAAATCTCCCTAAACGCAGAACTCTACTAAAAACTTTAAACACATACATTTTTAAATCAGTAAAAGTTATCGTCCTGCCTGATTGTAAACTGGGCTGCAGACATTGGAACTTTTGCCTGTCAAAGCCTACATTAAATGTCATTACATAAATTACCTTCTTATGAAGATGGGCTAAGAACTAAGAGGGATAACTGAAACATGCCACATCTTGTCCGTAAGTAGCTCCACTTAGGGACTCTGTGAGGTAAACCCAGGGCTTGACAGCTAGCACAGGCTATGTTTTCAGTTTTTCTTGACTGACGAATGAAGCAGCCTGGACCAGTCTAGAGGATCAAAGGAAAGCACCAGTAAAAGATCCAGGATCCTGCAAGGAAGGGCTAATGGGGACACCAGCAAGAAAGAATGTTACATAAAGAAACAATTCAACTGCAGCCAAGTGACCAAACTATGACAATACCATGCAAAAAAGAAAAAGGAAAATGAAAAGAATGAGCTTAAGATGTTTTTAAGGAAAGCCAAACAACCAACTCCCAACAAAACCTTCCACACACCTAGGATGCTGACAACAGGACTGTGGCTTTGGATAGGCCAATTAATGTCATTGGGTTGTGCATCTGAAGTTAATAAACTTTGAAAGGATAACATTGTAAGACCTTCTGACTGTGATTTTTCAGGTGGTAAGACTATCAATGTTGCTCTGCCACTGCAGTTCCTTTCTATAGAGTGGAAAGTTTGGAGGTAGGGCTAAGCCTGCTTCGCTTTAGGCCAACCATATGCTTGATGTGTGATGTGTATGCGCAGTTTTAGATAGAGGTCTCTACCCATGCAAAATAGATGAGCACCAAAAACATAGTCCAAAGCACTGCTCATGAATACAAGAAAAGGACATTGAGGCATAAGGTATCTTGGTCCCTCGGAAATGTTCATTGGGAATTTTGAAGAAAGAAGGTGAGAAAGGAATTGAATCAGCTGCCTCCAAATAACCATGTGTGCAGGTCAGCTTTTTTATATTGGGTGGACAATTCAAAGAGTTATAAAAAGCTTTATTCTCATAGTAACACAAAACATCCTTCTGCCCCAGTAAGAAAAAGGCTTGCCTCTTTGTTCTCCTGTTTATTTTACTGGTTCTCAGAGTCAGACCAGTAAATGTGGGGTTCCCATTATGATCTCCACACTGATATTTCTGCTACAACAGTAAGTAGAGGAATAAAGCTGATGAGACCCTGTGTACTACAGGCAGGAGAGTACGTTATTAAAATAAATAAAAAATAAACAAGTGGTTGCCCAAATAACTAAAGGAAGACCATACTCCAGTATGAACCACCAGTATTTGGCTGCTCTAAATCTCCAGCTGTCTAGCTCAGAATCTTATTAGCTATTCAGATGGAAAAAGGAAGAAAACCGAAGGCTGCCTTGATGGGTGAAAATTAGATGAATGAATGCAGTTACTAGGTGTTCATTTTAAATTTAAAATTATTATGGTGAAAAAATATATGGTTTATCAATAGAATAAAATAGGATGGAAATATTAATAGCAAAATTGCCTTACAAATGATTTGTCCCAGGCAGCTGAGTCTTCAAGATGAATTCAATTTCAAAACTCTCATGTCTTTAACAAACCACCCATGACTTCCCCACCAGGCTCATGACCCCTCCAAGGACCTTCTGTACCTTGCTTCACATGGTGAAGATTCATTAACTTCTCCTATCCTGCTCTGTAATTTCTTGACCCCTTAATTAATCTGTCTTGGTAGAATTTCCATCACTGGTGTTTTTTCCCAGGTCAAATTATGGGAGAGAAAATTCGATTTGAGTGAAAAATGTTGCCCAAGCTCGCACTAACTCCACTACCACTTACAGTTGTTTATAGGAGAGAAAAAATCCGCAAGAAATAAAGCCTCCTTTTGTATCTGTGATTCCAAAGCCTTCTCAGGCAGTGTGCCCTGGGCAGTGGTCTTACTAGTATAGGAGAAACAAGCCAGTTGCTAATCAGTCGTTTCAAACAAGGTAAAACCAAAGTAAGTACAATCAGGGTAGGACTTAGTTGGAGAAATGGAACAATCTCATTTTTCTGAAGGAAAAGCATAGAGCTCTCTCTTTCTTTTGGATCACTTACAGCAACTCTGAAGAAAATGAATAAAAGCTCATTTTCTTAATTTAGTTTGAATCAGATTCATTTTTTTAGTTAAGTGTGAGGAATCAGGTTTGTGAATGTGTGAAGTGAATCAGAAGCACACATGGGCCAAGTGTACCTTCCAGTGCATGATTACATGGGCAAGATTTCCATATGTGGGGAGATTAAGTTTATGGTGATGGTCAACATATGAAATATTACAGATGAGGTTCTCAGAATAATTCTGATTGGTTTACCACACAAGCACACATGCAGGCACTCCACACACGTGTGTGTGTGTGTGTGTGTGTGTGTGTGTGTGTGTGTGTGTGAATGATGTGAGTGTTTACATTCCTGCTCACATGTGTAACTACAGGTGACTATGCACATGTGTGAGTACATGCTTAAAGATCAGAGATTGGCATCAGACATCTTCTGCAATTTCTCTCCAGCTTATATATTGAGTCACAACCTCTCACTTGAATGCAGAGCTCACTATGGGTATCAGTATTAGCCTTGGAGAATCAATTCCTGACTCTAGCTTCCTTGTGCTAAGATTCTAATGAGATGACCAGTTTTTATATGGGTGATAGGTCCTGAGGGATGAACTTCAGTCCTTACGCTTAAACAGCAAGTCTTTTATCCACTGAGCCATCTCTGGAAATGCCCACAAAACAAACAAACTTGAATCAGGTCACCTGTTTAAAGTTATATCTGTGTATGTGTATACTTGAAAATATATTCTGTGATAAATTATACAGCAATCTGGTTTATGAGATATTCATTAAAATGTATGTCATTTGCACCCCACCTAACAATCTGTTTTTAAATAGATTTTTTCCTTAACATGTTCTTTGTGTTTTCTGTTCAAGCTAGACAATAAAAGTATTATTCTCTAAAAGCCTGAATTTTGTCAATGTTAATATAATCTCAGTTATTTCTTAATTTTCTTATCATTTTAAGGTATTTCCTTATTTAAAATGCCTTGATTCTGGATGTGTTCTTCTTAATCGCTCAAAATTGCTCCATCAACCTAGATTAGAGGACTTTCAGGACACTGTCTTTCATGTGTGTGATCTCTGTTTTTCTCTGTCTCTGTCTTCTTCTATGTCTCTGTCTCTGTCTTCTTCTATGGCTCTGTCTCTGTTTCTCACCAGGCTATCACTATGTAGCCTTGACTGGGCTGGACTGGGCTTCACCACTCCTGGCATTTGTTCATTCTTGATTCAGCCTATACTGAACTTCCAAACTTGATGTCAGAATCTGTCCTGCTTAATAGTGTAGGAGAGCAATCACTACCATTATGACAAGTTCTTGGACCTCATTTCTGAGCTATACTACACCAGAAGATTTATTCTACTTTCCCAGGGATATATTGCTAGGACAGTGTGTGGAGTAGGGAAGGACCTCCAAAGATAATGTCTAAGCAAAAAAACATTGTCATTTATGATGACATAATGTGAACAATTATTACCATTGTGCTCATGTGTTTCTTAGTTCTCTGTGAAGATGATTAGGTCTTTCTGTTTTATATTGAGTTATCCCATTGGATTCAATTGCTTTGCAGAACTGTTTGAATATGGTTAAGTTCAAGGGGCAGACTGAGGATTAGCTCTCACAGTTCTCTATCTATAGCCCTCAAAGCGACCTTCATGCACCTGACAGACTGCTGTCTGGGGCATTTTGGAATGACCAATACATAGAACATAGACTCAAATTAACCTGCAGCTCCTGAGACCCTGTTGCATGCTATTCATGTGTTCTGATGTGATGTGTCTTCCAAGCAAAGAATGAGCCACATGCACTGTAAAAATATAGATATGCAATAATTCCAATGAGTACTCAGCAGGACCAAAGAAGAACCCCTCTTTTGGGAAGAATGAGAACAACATTCCTCATTCAATAATAATATTGGATACTATCAGATTTAGATACACTGAATGTAGATTGATGTTTCAAATAGATGAAATATATTATGGCCTGGATATAAAGACCTATATTTATCTTCAAAATCAGTTCTGCTGGGCAGGCTGCTCTGATTCCTGCAGCATTCTGGTTTCTGTAATAACAGATTTCATCATCTTTCATTTGTGAGTTTCAAGGGTACCCTGCAAAAGAGAAGAGGAAATGTAAATGGACATTTCCTTCCCAACTGCCCAGTCCCAAATAATCACCCAAAGCCTTAATACTCCTTGTAAATTCTCAGCAGATAGCTCAGGATTATTACTAACTAGCTCTTATATTTTAAGTTAACCCATAAACCAAGCAGTCTTTAATTAATATTAAGCCTCTGACTGGTTATTCGGGAACAGGAGGGCAGGGGAGATTTATCTGGATACACCCACATTTCTGTCTATGCTTTGCCATATGGCAGTACCTTAGCATGACATGTTCACCTCCTGCTCCTTCTGTGTCTAGTTGGTTACTCCTGACTCCACCCTTCTCCTTCCCATCATCCTTAGTTGGGTTGCCCCATGTATACTTCCTGCCCAGATACTGGCCAATCAGCATTTTATTAAACCAATTTGAGTGACAAATTTACAGTGTACTAAAGGATTATTCCACAGCAAGGAAATGAATGGCTTTGGGGGTTAAGGTCTTACAGAATTCACCTGGTGATTTCCCCCTTTCTTCCTCTCTGAGTTCTCTGTTTCCAGAAGTTCCACCTGTGTACCTACTGGCCATTCAACTCTTAATTAAACCAATCACAGTGACACATCTTCACACAGTATTATAGGATTATTCTGCAACATTTCCTCCTTTTGTCAAAATAAAAAGGAAAGGTTTTAACTCTAACATAATAAAACTATAAACAATGAGAACAATTATCAGGTAAGAATTACATTCACAATGTTCAGTCCCTTTGTATTTGACATGGTTAGAGAAAATGCTCTATTATCTACCTTATTTTGATGAATTTAAAGTTTTATGCCTAAACCATTTTTATCATAACTTATAGTATCATCCTAAAATTATCCTTTTAGATCTCAAAACATTTTCTTAGATAAATAATTTAAGCTTTTATATCTCTCAACCTTATATATTTTATACCTCTTTTGTTCATTCCTTTTTTTAATTTGGCAACAAAGAAAACTATAACTATCTCTTCTTCAACTCTATCAGAGACTCAAAAAGGATATACTATTACTTAAGGAACCAGGAATTACAGAGCAAGCACATACCAAAACTATAGAAATGACAGAAACAGCTAGCTACCTATACACTCAGCCAAGTTTCCTCTATAATGTTGGGCCATTCATCTTGAGCCTACAGGTCTAGAGTGTATGACGGACTTCTCTGTGAAGCAGGAATTGTTGAAGGACTGTCGATCCAGTCTTGGAAAAAAGTCAGCAGTCTCTTTCTTTCATGTTCTGCTTGTCCAGTTTGGACAATATACTGTCAGCAGTCGAGGCAAGGGCAGTTTCTTTCCCAAATGGCTAGCTTTTGTCACAAAGAAATCTAACTCCATATGGAGGTTCTTTGATGCCCATCATCCTTTTTTGAAATAAATTGGTGCTGCCAGGAGCAGACCTGTCTCACTGTCATGAAAAGCCTTATGTCATTAAAACATTTTAAATGACATATTCCATAGTTCTCTGAAGCATTTGAAGATCATCTATCTATCTAAAATATATTTATGTGTGACCTTGAAAATATACCTAATATGACTATAAGTTTGATTGTTGTAGATGACTAGCTATTAGCCTGTATTTCTTTATTGTCCTAAATAGGTTTCAAGGACTAGAACTTTACATGACATTTTTAAAGGAGCTGCATAGGTACAATACCTTAAACAAGAACAGAAATATATATACAGTATAACAAAAATAACCTTAAATTTGTATCAGTATACACAAATTTATACCAATGTAAAATATTGAGACTGGTGGTTGTTCAAAAGTAGACTCAACAATCCACCCTTTTATCCCATCATTTCTATACTATGTCCTCTTTTTCAGAAGGAGATCCTTTGTTTCTGATATAATCTCAAAATGTTTTAGAATCTACTCTCCTTTGTTTATCTTTCTCCCTGACCATGTAACAATTTGTAACCAACATCCCCATAAATGATGACAAACATCCATAATCTACTGAATGACCAAAAACTACCCACCCCATCTGCTGGGAATGTGAGTTTTGTGTTCTCTAGATTGCTTCTTGTTGTCTGTGGATTATGGAATCTTTAGGGAACCTGAGAAAATTGAGATAATGGTCAAGTCCTAAGAAAACTAGCCATAACATTTGTTGTCTGGTTTCCAAGCAATGGGGAAGCACAAGGCTCATCTGCAGTCCTGACTAGAATAGTCTATGAGGCTGAACCATCTCAGCCAGCAGTCCTGAAGCTGTTCTGAATGCTGAACTCTGAGGAAACTGCAGCAGAGGTACTCTGAGAGGCTTGATTACCCGGGGCCACCTATTTTCATTGGTGTCTGGTCCTCTTGTTCTGAAAACACACAAACTGTCAAAGGTAATATGCATATCTACATTAATACAAGTATGGACTGTGTGTTGTATGCAAGCCAGCCAAAGATGATTTTTTTCCTTTATGTTTGAGCAGGTAAAATATACCTTATTTGTCTTGTCTTTTTTCTAGGTTTATTTATGTCTGTAGTCAGGATTTCCAGGGGGTCTCCCCTGAACCTCTTTAACCTTGAAAAAATTCACAGCCTTTCATTTTCTGAGGAAACAAAAGTATAACCTTTTCCCCAAAGCAATATATTCTCTGACTTCCATTTTAAAGAAAAGGCATTCCAAAAGTGTCTAGGTGGTTTAATTCAGCAGTCCCTTCCACAATCTAATATCTCTCAGCAGCTGTCCTTCTCTGTTCCTTAGCATTCAAAGAATTCAAAATTAACAAAGCGCCATATAAGGACCTAACCCCATGAGTTATATTTTCTATCCTTATGTGGCTTATTTTATATATTAGTTTACTCTCTTTTCAAAGACTTTATTACTACAATCAACTCAAAAATTACTCTCTACATGAAACTCTTCACAGCTTTGTGCTATGATCTAAAATGTGCACACCATCCTATAGATATGGCTAATGATGAGACATAAAAAATATAAACACATTGCTGGCGTTATTTGTTAATGGAAAGAAGGTTAAACCTGAATCATTGAGGTAAGGAAGACAGCTAAAGCATTATGAACCCCCTTTCCTTATAAAGAAAAGTGAAGCCCATGAACTTGGTTGGTCACTTTGCCATAGCCTCTGCTCTGCTCCCTTGAAATGACCCTTTTGTACCTTCTCTTTCCTAATCCCTTTGACATTACAGATTTGCAAGACAAGGGTCTGGATGGCCATTGACAGCTGATTTAAAGACTGTCCTGAGAAACAGAGAAAGCAGAGTCTGCTCTGCACTATTGATGGCAGGCCCAAAAGTCAAGCCACTGGCCCCACTGAAAAGACTGTGTAGTATTTTACCCATCAGTGTATAGATATATACCTAGCATTATTAGCACATTAAGCTCAACAAGAACCTAGCATTTTTTGAGTGATACTGATGACTGTACAAGTAAGGAATTAGATTTTTTTTTACCTGAACTTAAAAGAAGTTCCAGTTGAGTTCCTAATATCTTTGGTAGACACAGATCTAAACAGTATTTCACTGTTTGCCTTGATTATTAAGAACTACTTTGGCCAAAGCCATATCCCTCCTTAGTCAGGTAAGTATGGGGGTATTTTAACAGCCTGCCATTCCATATGGTTTGACTGTACACACATTTCTCAGCTAACAAGTCACTTAGCCACCTAAGAGTGTCTCTGCATGTACTATGTATATGCACACCCCTCTCCCCAGTGAGACCAAAATGTGAACAACATAAGAATTCCCCTACCACACTGAACATATATCCCACTCTAAGCAATACAATGAGTTTCTCCACTCTTGACAGCCATCTAACACAGATAGTTTCTATTTAAATGTATTCTAAGTTACATCTGGATACAAGGGTAGGGACACCAATACCAGCCTAGACCAGTGTTGGGTACATGTGCAACAAAGAAGACTGTGTCCCCTGAGTAAACTTTTAGAGAGAAAACTTTTTTGTCATAGTATGTCTATGTGTAATTTGATATGCATATGATTAAAGTCAGAGTTAGTTGCATTATAGGAATGGATATGGTGATGTATTGTGTCCCCAATATATTGTGCACCCTAATACAGTTTATCTGAGGATCAGAGGAAAAAGCCAGCCACTGTAGTAACATAGAGGTCAGGCAATGGCAGCACATGCCTTTAATCCTATCACTCGGGAGGCAGAGATCCGTCTGGATCTCTGTAATTTCAAGTCACATTGGGAACAGAGCCAGATGTGGTGGTACATACCTTTAATCCCAGCACTAACCATAAAGGTCTAGAAATCTGTACAGACAGACTGGAAGTTACAGAGCTGGGAGGGAAGAGGAAGTGATGTAGATGGGCAGAGAGAGGAAATGAGATGGCAGAACATAAAGGCATATAGGCATGGGTATACAGGAAGTAGGTCTCTTTGGAAACTAAGGTGTCAGTGAGGTGAGGTTGTCTATGGCTTGTCGTATTCCTCTAATCTCTCAGTTTTTTACCCCAATATCTGACTCCAGGTTTTTTATTAATTAGACCATTTAGCAATTCATCTTACAAATGGATATCCACATACATGCTTACATAATCCCAGCCTGTCCTTCAAAAGAGAAAACCAACTGTTCCATCCCTTTTAGAAACTCAACTCTTCTTTCTCTTGAACCCCATAAAAGAAAGTCCCAAACAATAACCAGGCACTTGAGCATCATCACTCATGAGGCCCACTGTTACTCTTGACAACATATATTTTGCAGGTCACTGTTGTGGGATATTTTTACACTGTGTGAAAATGTATGGCTGTGATTGGTGTAATAAAGGGCCGAATGGTCAATAGCTAGGCAGGAAGATGTTGGGTGGGAATTCTGGGGACAGAGGGGACTCTGGGAAGAAGAAATGCAGAGTTGCCAGACAGACACAGAACAAGCAGGATGTTCAGGAGGAGAGGTGCCACTAGCCATGCAACAGAACATAGATTAAAATAAATAGATCAATGTAAGTTATAAGAGCTAGTGGGATGAGCCTAAGCTAGGCCAAGCTTTCATAATTACTAATAAGTCTGTGTCATTGTGAGCTGGCAGCCCAAAGAAAAATCCAAATACAGATATGCTAGTCACTTTGCTTTGAATAAAATTCCCTTATTATTTTGCCATCTGTCTGTACTTTTATTTAACTCTTAAGAAGACTCCAAGAACCTGGAAACACTGGCCCAAACCCCAGCCACTTTTTACATTCCCAGAAATCAATCTAACGACTATTTAGAGGTACAAAGAACCAGCCATCTCAGGTACTGCAGACAGTTGTGAACTGCTGAATCTGACAGATTCCAGAGGTAAGGCATGAGGATTTGTTTATCCTATCTATAATCAAGCTGTTTCTTTTCCAAGTTTTGTCCAACTCTGTCCTTCATGGGAGTTGCTGATCCCCAGTAA
Source organism: Peromyscus attwateri (assembly GCA_902168425.1). NCBI lineage: Eukaryota > Metazoa > Chordata > Mammalia > Rodentia > Cricetidae > Peromyscus > Peromyscus attwateri. Next base: position 24,414 of record CABHPP010137711.1, on the reverse strand, counting down.
AGAAGCTAAATGCCATACTTTCTATCAAAGACCAAGATCTGTTTCTAGAAAGCCTGACCTGTAACAAATGCTACACAAGATCCTTAAAACAAACAAGAGCATCCATAGGACTCTATACTGTCTACCCTACAATGACCTTTAGTTCTTTTATGAATGTAGGACAATAAAGAAACATTATAAGCTTCTTAAAGACAAGAGTTTTATTATGTAGATAAAATGCTTTCAACATTTAACTGACTAACTCTATTGTTGTTTGCATCATTAATAGTTTCAGGATACACTGTGAAGACAAAGCATGTAGAGGACAAAAATTAACATTTTTCTCTGTAATATGGGTTCCCAGAATATAAAACAAATAATGTACACAATTTTTCAAAATAAGAAAGGGACAAGGAAGAATGTCCAAGTAACAACAATTAATAATCTGTCACTGTTAAAGCTTTTAGTAATTATTTACCAACTGGCCCAAATTCTTTGGCTTTGTCTGCTTTAGCTGGAGAGATAATAATCCCCTTAATACAGCCTCATATGTCAATGTTTGCCTTTGCCTTTGAATATTCAACCCCAACTTGCCAATGCCCCCACGAGTCTGTGGAGCCTGTTGTAACAAGATCTGCCTTTCAGAGACTCTCTTGATCACTCTAACAGTTGAATCCTGTTAATAGTAAACTAAAATCTCCCTAGAAAAAAAAACAAAACAAAATAAAAACCAGGAAAACAAAAACTCCAACTGATTTTTTTCTTCCTTTTTCTTTTCCTATTTGGAAAAAAATGTCTGTGGTCTTAAAGATTACAATCCTCCATATATTTTAAGACAACTTTTGAAATCCCCTTGGAGTGTTTTCTAAGAAAGCAATTTCTTGTTCCTTTCAAATTTATGATTTTTTCAAAGTATTTGCCATCCTGACTGTCTAGTCTTGGCTACATAATATATACTCAGAATTTGCCCTAGCTGTATCAGTTAAAACTCAAAACCAAACAGCCCAGTTCTCTGGAACTATCAATCTTTCTGTACTTGTCACTGTGTATGTATAACTGTTTTAATTGATTTTTTCCCACCACATAGTAAGATTATGTGGCCCACCATAGTGGCTTCCTCTTCTAGATTCTTATAATTTGGATTCTCCTTAATGTAATTGGAACTTTACAGTCTGAAGAAGCCCCTCCCAGACAATTATAGATCCACACTAAAGAATTCCCCCTTTAATATCATAAGCATCCATGGTGGGTAGAATTAACATAGTAAAAATGGCATCCTACTAAGAACAACCTACAGATCCAACACAATCCCAATGAAAATTCCAACATGATCCTTTAGAGATCTTGACAGGACAATCCTCAACTTCATACAGAAAAACAAAAAACCCAGGATAGCTAAAGCATTCCTGAACAATAAAAGAATGTCTGGAGATATCACCATGCCTGATTTCAAGTTGTACTACAGGACTGTAGTAATAAAAACCACATGTAGTGTCATAACAAGAGACACATTGATCAATGGAATTGAATCAAAGTCCTAAACATAAATACACATACCTATGGACACCTGATTTTTGATAAAGAAGCTGGAAATACACATCGGAAAAAGGGCAGCATCTTCAACAAACAGTGCTGGTCAAACTGAGTATCTACATGTATAAGAATGCAAATAGATCCATATTTATCACCCTGCACCAAACTCAAGTGTAAGTGGATCAAACACCTCAACATAAAACCAGATACACTGAACTTGATAGAAGAGAAAGTGGGGAATAGCATTGAAAGCACTGGCACAGGAGACAACTTCTTAAACAGATCACCAATTGTGCAGGCACTAAGATCAACAATTAATAAATGGGACCTCATGAAACTGAAAAGCTTCTGTAAAACAAAGGATACTGTCAATGAGACAAAGAGGTAACCTACAGAATGGGAAAAGATTTTTACCAACTCCACATCCAATAGAGGGCTAATATCCAAAATTCATAATAACTCAAGAAACTAGATATTCAAAAACCAAATAGTCCAATTACAAATGGGGTACATTTCTAAACAGAATTTTCAATAGAGAAATCTCAAGTGGCTGAGAAACACTTAAAGAAATGTTCAACATTCTTAGCCATCAGGGAAATGCAAATCAAAATGACTCTGAGATGCCATCTTTCACCTCTTAGAAATAGCTAAGAACAATATCACAAATGGCTACTCAAGCTGGCAAAGGTGTGGAGCAAGGGGAACACTCCTCCATTGCTGGTGGGAATGCAAACTTATACAGCTACTGTGGAAATCAATATGGCAGTTCCTCAGAAAGTTAGAAATCAATCTACCTCAAGACCCAGCTATACTACTCTTGGACATATACCCAAAGGATGCTCCATCCTACCACAAGAACACTTACTCTACTATGTTTACTGTGGTTTTATTCATAATATCCAGAAACTAGAAACAATCTAGATATCCCCCAACAAAAGAATAGATAAAGAAAATGCAATACACTTACACAATGGAACATTACTCAGATTTTTTTAAATGACATGAAATTTGCAGGCAAATAGATAGAACTAGGGAAAAAAAATCATCTTAAATGAGGTAGCCCAGACCCAAAAAGACAAACATGGTATGTATTCACTTATAAGTGAATATTGGCCATTAAGTAAACGGTAACTAAGCTACAATCAGTAGACCAAGAGAGGTTAGGTAAAGGGGGAGGGGGGGGAATCTAGCAAAAACACATGGATCTCTCTGGGAGGGGCAAATAGAGTAGATTTGACAGGTAAACTGGATGTGGGTGTGAACAGGAGTGGGTGTGGCTAGAGTTTTCCTGCCTGGCCCACGGTCAGGACAAATCTCTCTCACCTGCCAGTCCCACAGCCGCTCAGCACCAACCAAGTAAACACAGAGACTTATATTGCTTACAAACTGTATGGCCGTGGCAGGTTTCTTGCTAACTGTCCTTATATCTTAAATTAATCCATTTCTATAAATCTATACCTTGCCACCACGTAGCTAGTGGCTTACCGGCATCTTTACATGCTGCTTGTCCTGGCGGTGGCTGGCAGTGACTCCTTCCACCTTCCTGCTCTTTTGTCCTCTCTGTTAGTCCTGCCTATACTTCCTGCCTAGCCACTGGCCAACCAGTGTTTTATTTATTGACCAATCAGAGTAATTTGACATACAGACCACCCTACAGCAAGTGGGAGAGAACAGGTAAGTGTGGGAAGAGACAGCTGGAATTGGAAGGCATTTGGAGGAGTTGGTGTGGAAACATAGCCAAGTGGAAACTTCCTGGAATCTATGCTAATCTAAGTTGATCCTAATAAGAACCCCTAGGAACCCAGGATATGAAGTCTCAAGCAGTTATCTCTTATAAGACAAGGCTTCTAGTGGTGGGACCGGGTTTCATTCAATTGAGTTGTTGGCCAAGGGTGGGTACCATGGAAATCCCCAAACAACCCTGGCTGTTGTTAAAACAGAGGGTTGATGTCCCACAAACACACAGCATGGGCCCCAATGCTGAGGACAATATCCACACAACTCACTGAACATGGAAAAGTTGAGCTGGTGCCTACATGGAGTCTTCACTTCTACGTTCTAGTCTCGTTGGTGTGGGAAGGTACTATGCAGGCAACCTAAACAGAAACATGGACACCAACGTAGTCACAAAACCATTGACCTACAATCTGTCCTTCCTACAAAATATGCTAGGGCAATGGTTGAGCAGAACTTGTCAGAGTGCCAGCTAATGTCTAATTTGACTTAAGGTCCACTCCATGAAAAGGAACCTATGCCAGACACTGCTTGGGTAACTAAGAACCAGAGATCAGAGAGCACAGAGACTTGGATGGAGTAAAACCAAACACAGCCAGTCAAAAAAAAATCAATAAAATGATTCCTAATGATATTCTGCTATACTCACAGACCAGTGTCTTATCCACTCATCATCAGAAAGTCTTCCTCCAGCAGAAGATGGGAACAGATGCAGAGAACCACAACCAGACATTGTGTGGAGAGAGAGTCTATATTTGAGATCTCCATCAAATCCCACCCCCACCCTCCTTCAGAGCTCAGGGAAACCAGAGGAAGAGGAGGAAAATGATTGTAAGACTCAGAGGGAATACACTACCAGGAGAACAAGGTCCTCTGAATCAACTTAGCAATGCCCATATGAGCTCACAGAGACTGAAGCAGCAAGCACAGGGTCTACATGAGTCTGCACCAGGACCTCTGCATATACAGTATAGCTATTCACTTAGTATTTTTATGGGACTCCTGACTATGAGAATGAGTGGGTTTCTGATTCTTGTGCCTGCTCTTGGGACCTTTCCCTCCTGTTGGGTTGCTGTGTCCAACTTTGATGTAATAGATTTTGCTTCATCTTATTATACTTTATTTTGTCATGTTTGGTTGTTATCTCTTAGAAGTCTGTTCTTTACTAATGAGAGACAGGAGAGTGTATCTGAAAAGTAGGGAAGATGAGGAGAAACTGGAAGCAACAGAGGGAGAGGAAACTATAATCAGGATATGTTGCATGAGAAAATAATCTATTTTTGAATAAAAGAAAAATATATATATATAACATGAGCATCTTCATATCTGGAATATTTAAAGAAATACTGTAAGTAGTAATCTTAGACATTAAGTGATGTTATTCTACCAACTAAGTGTCATATATGTGTGTGTGTGTTTTGTAGGAATTCTGGGGTCATTGTGTATGAATTAGAAGCTGTGAATTAGAATTTTATTCTATATAGGTAAAATGATTCAGAAGAAAAGAGCACTTCCGGAATTCAGCAGCAGACTTGCTGCTATTGTTTATGGAGTTGTTTAGTTTAAATTCTATATTTGTTTATTTATGTCTTAGTCTATGCACCTTTATAATTCCTAGGGTCCAGATTCTTCAATAATTGCCTCAGAAATGCTGTCTTGTGGGACACCCAGTACAAAAAAAAAAATTGTGTAAGCTTTTAGAAAAATTCTCAGTGTAATACTGCATTTCAGTTAAACTGCAGGTAAAGCTAAGAACTAAGTTTTGAAAATTATGACAGAACCTAATATAAACCATGATGTTTTATTGACTGCACAGATTTGATTATTGTTTTCATTATTTGTGAAAAACTGTTAATGTTCAACATAAACATAATCAACAGGGTTCCCTCACAGATGGTTACAGAATTGCCAAAAGCCCTGATCTGATGTTTCATGAGAGTCTATTTCTCACTGTGACAATCCCCTTGTCCTTTTTTCATTTGGCAATTCAAGAATGGAAGGTAGATTTTATAATGTAGTCCAAAGCAAAATCTGCTTGCGGTTTGAAATGTTGTCAAATGAAAACTATGATTAAAGGCTCCAGGATTCCAACATCTCCCATCTAGAAGGCAGAACTCTAGGCTCCTGAAAGGAGTTCTGTCACTGTTCATCGTCCCCACCACTATGTGACAATGAGTAAGCCCTTAAGAGGTGCCTCTGGCTGCATGAGCAATTAAGGAATAATGCAAAAGAGAACATCTTGTGACAATCACAGACATTCTATGGAGGGCAGTGGGGAGGCATAGTGTGGAGAGCTGCTTAGGGGCTGGTTTGGAGACATAAATGGAGACCAGACAGAGCAGGAGGATGGAAAGCCACCAAGGACTACAGTCGATGACAGAAATGGGAGGCCATCAGCCACACAGCGGGAGGAGAGCCAACGTGCTGACTGGAAAGCTGTATGAAGAAGAGATGTTTCCTGTGTGAGACGGGGATGTGCAAAGACAGGCAGAACATATGTAGCTTGTTAATTTGGGAGCTTAAAATTATATTTGATATATAAAATTAATAAAGATAATGAAAAATTAAAACTAAGAACAAGGAAATGAATGCAAAGAAGTCTTTAACTACATGTGTTTAATGATCATAACCATTTATTATAAAATGCTTAGAGCTACAGTCATGCTCATGGGAAGGATGATTTTCATGGAATAAAAACAGCTGTGGGGAAATCACAAACTGTAGCAGTATCAATAAAACCAATAAAATTAAAAGATGTACCTTGAATTATTATGCAAGTAGACATTATTTGTGCAATTATCATATGTGCTTTATATGGCTAAATTAAAATGTAATTGTAAAAAAAAAGATAGGCAAGTTTTGTAAGTATTCTGTGTTACCAACACATCTTACCATGGGAAGATTTTTCACATACGGGTATGTCTTGACAAGTATGCACTTATAGACGGACTGAATTCTGTATTACAACTTGCTGAAGAATAAGAATAAAAAAACATAGAGGGGCGAATAACCATAGACTTTCACTTTCAACTGGGCTGTGAGTGATTGAAAAAAGTTAGCATTTGTTAGAAGAGAAATCCAGAGCTGAAGAAAGTCACAGACACAAGAAATGCTCACACAAAAGTTTGAAATATATACAAATATTTCTTCTTTTTATTATTATTATTATTATTATTATTATTATTATTATTATTATTATTATTATATGCTGTTACTAGTATTGCTAGTTTCTTTAATTTAAAAATAATTATTCATGGTGGGCAAGAATAGGTACACATGCAGGGAGGAGGGGCTTGGATCTGCCTCAACTGAATGTACCAGGCTTTGCTGACTCCCCAAGGGAGACCTTGCCTTTTTGGAGAAGGAGATGAGAGGTGGGCTAGTGGCGGAATGGGAAGAAGGATGAGAGGGAGAATCTGTGGTTGGTATGTAAAATGAATTAAAAAATTCTTAATAAAAAAGGATAGGTACACATAATATCTTTTATATTTCATTTGTTTATTTATGTGTGTATGTATGTGTGCATGTGTGTGAGTGCACACATACTGTAGAGCAGGTGTAGAGATCAGAAGACAACTTTCAGGAGTCCATTCTTTCCTTCTGCCACATAGGTCCCCAAAATGGGCTTCAGTTGTCTGTCAAGCTTGGAGAAAAGTGCCTATATCCACTGAGCCATTTCACCTCAATATAACATTTAAAGCGGTAAATAATAATGCACTAACTTTGTCTACATACTCAAATTATTTCATATATTCAAAGATAGATCAGATACCTATGTGTACACACACACACACACACACACACACACACACACACACACACACACGTGTGCACACTTGATTAGTTTTAGTATTTTTGAGACAAAAATCTTTTGTAGCCTTCTACCATAAACTGTCACCAAATTTACTAGGTAACTGATGTTGGAATTGATGACCTTAAACCCTTCTTCATCCTGCCTCCACTTCCAAGGAGGTGTGGCACAGGTGTGCACTGCTATGCCCTGCTTCTTCTAGTTGTAGACTTTTGTTAATGATGTTTTCAAACAGGTTCTCCCTCTGTCTAGCCTGGCCTAGAAGGCACTAGGTAACCAGACTGGCTTCAAACTCAGAAAATTCTTCTGCTTCAGTCTCCCTAACAGTAGGCTTTCTAACCATACCTGGCTTCAATATATTTTGGCTTGAGTGTTTACTAATTTTATGATTTTTAACAAATACTTCTGCTTAGGTTTTTGTAATATATACTCCTCTCATTCAATAGATAGCATTAAATGTTGATTTAATGAAATAAATCACATTTATGTAAAATCTTGTTCTAGTTAATTTTTTCCCTTGAGCTTTACTGCTTTACTCAGAGAAATTCCATGTAATAAACAATAAGCATACTCTCCGATTTATAGTAAAGAAAGTGAGACATAAATATTTAAACATCTTGATTAAGGTCACAAAATTTCTTGACTTCCTAAGACTTAACTCTGTCTCTCTTTGTTCTGTTCTTTGAGACCCACTCTGAGCTCTTTCTCACTTTACAGTGACCCTGTCACAATTGCTGGTGAAAGTGTTGCACTGTTTATGACTGAGCTAATGATATGGAAATCAGAAAAGCCACATATTGTTAGATATGTGTCATGAAGGCCCATGAAAAGGACATTTTACATTCTAAACATGATTAAGAGTTGAACATAAGCCATAAGCCCATTTACCCCTCAGAATGTCCCATTGTCAGCTGCGAAAGCAGCTCAGCTGCCAGAGTACTTGTCTAACGGACAGGAAATGCTGAGTTGGGTGCTTCAGCAAGCAGAAAGAAGGTGTGGCAGCACATGAGCATACACACAACCTCAGCATGGAGAGGTGGAGGCAGAGGATCAGAAGTTAAAGGTCATCCTTGACAACACAGAGAATTTGAGTCTATCTTCAGCTGTCTAAAACCTTGTCTCAAACAAACAAACAAACTCCCTTTTAAATAAAAATGAACAGTCATTTATTGAAGAAGTAAATAAACATTTTTCCTTAGAGAAAATAATCTTGTCTCACAAGAAAACAATTAGATAGTGAGTTTATGACATCTTTATGTTTAGACCCTTTCTAATGCTTGTACAGATTTTAGGAATGGAGGAGGTACCCTGTCCTGGATGAAAGACCACAGGCCATTCCCGGAATCCTGATCATTTAGCACAGCAGACACTCTCCTTTCCTAAAGGTTCCAGCTCATGCATTTTTCAACATCCCCCTTTTTCATAATAGTTTTGATTTTTTTCTTTGACTCTCCATTATGCCATTAATATAATCCCACAGAGGCCTTTTCAAGTCGAAGGAGCAGCACTTAATTACGGGAATTAGACATGACAAACATCACAGTTTTTACCTAGTTGATCTCCTCTAAGCAGCTCTGTGTAAATTTAAATAATCTTGAATCTTTGACATTTAACATTTCACAAAGACTTCAGAAATTATATTTTTAATGTACTCTTACTTTCAATTTCTCCCAGAGTCATACAACTTTTTTCCCTTTGTTAATACAGAGCATTGAGCTATGTAAGACAAATGGTAGTCACAGTGCACAGATTAGATTTGGTTTCCACCCAACCATTGCCTCCTTTTCCTACCTTAATCTTGTTTATAATGCACTAATATCAATTATAATTTCAAATTAACAAGTCTATCCATTGGGGAAGTTAGCACTCTTTGGTTCTCAGCTATAGAAACTGACCATGGCTTGTGTAAGCAAGAAGGCTTATTAGAAAAAGAGGTAGTTCCGAGAATCAATGGAAAGACAAAGCCAGTTGTGAAAAATGGGTAGGAGCAAGATCAACTCTGATGGATTACATGTCAGGAAGCACTCAGCCTTCTCATCAAAGATCCCCATGAGAACAAACACACATCATTTTTACCACCAATTTGTTCAAGACTCAAAGTTCCAACAGTAAACATCGTTTTGTCAAGATGGAATCACTCACCACAATAACTGATTTTAGGTAGTAACTTGACAGAATTCAGACACACACACACACACACACACACACACACACACACACACACACAGAAAAAAAAAAGACAAAGCCAGGCATTCTTAGGAGGGTGCTCTTGGACCTCAGAGGTCTGCATGAGGAATGCCCACACTTAGTGGATGTGGGGACCACTCAGCTGTGTAGAGGCTTGTGGGACAAACGCAAGAGGAAGGAGAATTGCATCACTAGAAGGGATACTGGCTTCTGCTTTTGGACTACAGAATTCCACTGTCTTTGGATTTAGGACCTAGAACTTTCTTCCTCTGCCCAGAACTGAAAGTTCTGTGACTGTCTTCTTTGGTTCTGAGGAGACTGGAATTGGACTAGTACCCCTGGTTGCCAGTTTGCTGATCATCCATGGAGGGTTCCTAAGGCTCTATAATCAAATGTGCCATTTCTCCTAGTGAGTTCCGACTGTGTTTCCTTTCTTGTCAAAAGACTCACACTTTCTATAGCAACCAACTCCAATGCTGACAATATATGTTCTTTAATTCTTATAGTAATTTTAAAAAAAAACTGAAGCTCTTATTATATACTTGCCATTCTGTAGACTTGGAAATCATGAAGATTGCTAGGCATGCAAACTTCACATGAAGAATGAGTAGATATTGGGTTAAAAATGTGGCCTTAGATTATGGAGCACAGGGCAAGCATTTTTCTGTACATAAGGAAAAGAAGCCTCTAGGGTTGAGAAAGATGGTGGTCCTAGCAGAAAAGATAAGAAGCAGAAGAGGCAGGGCATAGAAGAGTGGGGAAATCACAGTGCTGCTTCAAGTCCAGAGCATAGGTGTCTGCCCAGGCAGGTACTTGATGATAAAGACATCAATATAGTTGATGAGGAAATCATACCTCATCCTATAGGCAATGACAAGTTGTTGGAAATAAAACAAATAATGAGAAGATTCTTGTTGCAGAAAGACTAACCTGGAGAGTGCACACAGGGACTATAAGAGGAATGGAAGGTAAGAGACTGATGAGCACTTTTGCAGGAATACTAGCTTCCATGGCCCCCAAAAGAAATCAACAAATGCAGAGTGTTTGTATTAATATCCTGTGGTTGCTATAAATAATCCCCACATTATTAATGATTCAAAGCTCTACAAATTTATTCTCTTGGTTTTGAAGACCCCATGTCTGAATTCAAGATCTCATCAGGGTGAACGGAGTCTCTGGAAAAAGTTCCTACCACCCTATCCTCTAGCGGCCCCTGAGCCTACATAGCTGTGAGCTCATCTCACTGTTTTCTGCCTTCGTTCATTCCCAGCCTGCTTTTGAGTTGTATTTTCCCAGGAGACTCTTATAAGAATAGCTGGATCATTGGATTTAGGGAGCAACAGGATAATCCAGGATAATCTTTGCTTCTCAACGTCCTTAACTTAATTACATCAGCAAAAATCCTTTCTAAATAAGGTAACATGCACAGATCCTGGGAATGAAATGTAGACTTGGCTTTTAGGAGGACTATGGGTCAACACACTGCAGCAATGCAATGGAAAGAGGAGCAGAGGATGGCAAATTTGATAGGAACTGATAAAACGTGTTGCCTGGTTAAAGTACAGAGAAGCAGTGCCAGCGATGTAAAGGAAATAGGAAATCTGAGAGCGACTCTTGCCACGTCTTCAGTGAGGAAGGTGAGGGAAACTGCTGCTTTGTGGCTCTGCATCTTCAGTTTCCCCATGGAACTGAGATTTGGAACAGATGATTTTGTATCCAAATGTGATGATTACTTCTGAAGACTCTCATAGCTGGGGTGATCGTAATGTCCAAATTCTGTAATCAAGAGTCCCCTGCCTGGGGACTCGAGGATGCTTTTTTGAGAGATCCCCCTTAACAGGCATGCTCTCTCTGTATGTTTGCCCTTCACATTCACCTTCCACCTTCTTCCTGGCAGGGACAGTGTTTCAATCAAGCCGCTAAATGAAGCCATCCTGTAACCAGGAGACTCAGAGCCAAATGCTAAGGATTGGACAAAGGGTCTTTACAGTACAGCAGGAAGATGGAAGAGCACTGAGTTCTTGCTGGTAACACTGCTTGGACTCTGATTCTTTCTGTAATAACCTCTATGCTTTTTGATATATGAGAAGAAAAGAAACTAAACAAAACTATTTTTAGCACGCTGTTTAAATGTTATTTTCACATATGGTTGGATTTCTTGTTGCTGACAATTAAAGGGAGACACAAAAAGACAGAGGATTTCATTTTGTGAGATGATTAGTCAGCAGAACAGATTACAGGGGGGAAAAATAGTGAGCTTTGGTTTCAACCTGTTGAGAATAAAATCCTTCTGTTTTAAGGGCTTGGGATGGGGAACTTCTACAAGGAATAGACTTATATAAATGTTTAAGCATCAAGATAGCAATTGTATAGGTAATATCTTATAGAAAGGATGGAGCTAAGGAGGAGGAAGAGACAGGAAGGGACAGGAAGGAAAAAGGTAATCGGCTAAGAAAAGCAGGGATATACAATGAGATAGAGAACAGACAGTGATGTCATAAAGCAAGAATGGACCCTACTTTCTAAGTGTCCCCTTCCTTCCAAGTCTGTTTTGATCAATAAAAACTTACACCCATGATTATTGAATTCCAATCATGTTTGTTTATTCATAGCAAGCTACACCCCTATTTACTTAGTTTTAAACCTCATTCACTCTTCAACTATACTTTGCTGTTTAAAGTTCACAGAATTACACTATTATCCTGATCTATATCTAGATCTTTATAAATCTTTCATTTCTGAAACTCATCTCCCTATTGGTCCTGAAAAGATATCTCATCACCCTTCACCTATTTCCTAATATTTGTTTATTTTCCCCAACAGTTTCTGAAATTAGACAAACTTTCAAACAACATACATACATGTACTATAAAACAATGTAAAATCTCTTCTTAGTGGAAGTAGATGGTGATACTTGACCCATTTTATTTCACACAGGTAATACTCAGGAAAGGGAAATATAATCTTTCCTTATTACTGTGTCACAACTACTTTGAAGATTTAATGCTTGCCTGAATTTAACTGTACACCTAGAAGAAAAATATTAGGTACAGATCTCTCTTCCCTGAAGTCATAAGCTAAATTAAGTCATGATCAAAGTAGAGTCCAGTGAGCCGTCTTTGTTTAGCAAAAAGTCTGTGTTTTGAACAATCTGTGTCACAACTTGTCTTTCTTGTAAAAGGTGACTTCAAATAACTGAACCTCCTAATAGTGTTGTTGCAAAAGATATGAAAGTAATTACTCCAGGGCTAGCAGCTGAAGACAGGCATCTCCATGTACTCCTGAGATAACATTACTCAGGAACTAGGAATGAAATTAGCCTGGAAGTTCTCACCTGAACTCCCTAGGCTGATGATAAAAGCCATCACCTATTGGTCAGAGATATTCTTTGAGATATTCCAATGTCTCACTTGTGTGACTGGTTCTTAAGGCTGGTCAGAGTGTCAAATGTGACCCCTCATCAAGGCAGTCTCTAGGTAGGTGAATTTCTTATAGGACAACTAGCTCTCCCCATAGGCAGTGTCCCAAGAAAACCAAGCAGATATCATACGACCTTTCATGATCTCACTTTGAAAGTTACAAATTTTGCTTTTGCAGTATTCTTTGACTTTCAGTCACTGGGGGGCAAAATAGATTTAAATGGAGGATCATTTCTATAATTTTTATATTAATATGCCCTACTATTTATCATTATAAAAGTAATTTAGTTTAGCTTTCTTAACGAGAAAAATTCTACAACCAATTTATACGATAAGATGTTCAGCTATCTTCTTTGTATGATATTGTTTACGAGGCTAATTTTTATTAGTGTAATTATACGATTATAATGATCCATTTCTTAGGGCAAGGAAATAATATAGCCTGTTGGGTTTTGCCTTTCTACCCTTCACCCTTGAACCAAGTTAAAAAAATAAAAGGTTAAATTGCCAATGTATTAAGCCAAGAGGCTACCTCTTGGGAGGGAAGACTTAAGAAGCAGTGAAGGTCTTGTACTTTCAAGCTGTGCACAGCAATTACTCTAAGTCATGTCTCTGCAGGAAGAAAAAAACAAACCTGCTTTCCTAGAGTTAAGGGGAAGGATGAGAGAGACTTCATGTTTGAACCAGCCGGGATTAAAAGAAATCTTCAGTCTGGTTTAGACTTCCTGGAATCCTCCTCTTGGTGCACATGGGGAGAATATGTAAATGTTTGAAATGAATTGATTGAACATTTTTAGTGGTTCATTTAAAATCATTGATATAAGTAGCTTTCATCTTGGAAATTAATTTTTAGATTTTGAGGGAAGGAAAGTTATTTTTAGAATTTTTGTTGTAGCAAATTTTCTATTACTTTTGTCATAAACACACAAGCAAGGGTCTTGAGATGGCTCATCAGGCAAGCACTTGGGAAAGGCTGAGAAATAAATAAATTCAATCTCTGAAACTCAAATAAAGAAGGAAGGAGAACATAAACTCCACAAAGTTGTTCTTTGACCTCCACATGTGTACTATGGCATATGTGCCCTCCCTACCTCTCTCTCTCTCTCTCACACATACACACACACACATATCACCCACGAACACACTAAATAAAAAAATAATAATAATTATAATAATACAGAGCAACTCAGAATTAACTGATCATTGCTTCATGAATAATACATGCCCTGATAATTTTTGCTACTTTTAATAACATTTAAATTACTGCTTGTCCTTATAATTACGGTCAACATTATTTTTCATGTTTGCAAAACAACTGATATAAAAGTTATTATCTTATACACACCCCTTTCAGGTTACATGCTAGCTATAAATAAAAGCTCAGATTCTTGTGCCTACTTTTCAGAATAACAATGCCTTAAATTTACAAAATACCCCATATCTATCTGCCAAGGCGTATGTCTGTGCTTCTACGAGCTCCCTGTAAATGGTGACACTGTAGTTAAGTGTATGTAGGAACACCAAATGGGTTTTTGTTTGTTTCTATGTTTATCTGGTTTTTTTTGTTTTTTTTTGTTGTTGTTGTTGTTGTTGTTTTTTGTTTTTCCAGACAGGGTTTCTCTGTGTAGCTTTGCGCCTTTCCTGGAACTCACTCTGTGGCCCAGGCTGGCCTTGAACTCACAGAGATCCGCCTGGCTCTGCCTCCCAAGTGCTGGGATTAAAGGCGTGCGCCACCACCGCCCGGCTGGTTTTTTTTTTTTGTTGTTGTTTTGTTTTAAGACAAGTTTTGCTGTATAGCCTTGGTTGTCCTGGAACTCACTCTGTAGACAAGGCTGGCCTTGAACTCACAGAAATTCTCCTGCCTGTGCCTCCCGAGTATTGGGATTAAAGGCATGTGCCACCACTGCCTGGCCCAAATAGGTTTTATTTCTAGTATTGATACACCAATGTTTCTAGTTTTCTGACTCCCAATAGTCACAAAATTTGAACAAGCTTCTTGAAGGAATTCATTCTCCATATGATGGTGAAAAAGCAATGTCCAGAAAACAGTCAAAAGACAAGAAGGGGCCATGTCTTTTACATCTTTGACTAATGAATGCAATGTTTCTCTTTCAAATTCTTTCATATAAGACATCAATACCTAGTTTGTGAAGAGACTTTGAGTACATATTCTGTAGTATGAAGCAAAGGCTATCAAAAAGACACCATTTAGTTCTAGTGTTCTGGGAACTCATGCAAATCTATCACTTGTCTGTAAAGGAAGAAATAGGATGCTGAGTCTAATCACATTTTCTGTTCCCAAAGCATGATTCTACTGCAGCCAACTACATTTTCCTGCAGGTAGCAATAGTCAAGAACAGTAATTTGAGCCAGTGACTCTGAGAAGAGCCTTTGAGAGTCAGAGATATCTTGGAGCAAATAAAGTGAATGACCAAAAGAAGATGGGTGTAACTGTTTTGAAATTGCTTTATTTTAAAAAGGCCTGAGGTTCAAGGGCACACAATAAGACCACGATCATGTTCATGCCATAGACAATGATATACAGAAGCTGATAGCATTTTATTCATGTCCTTTTGGGTGTGACTCCTTTACCTCTGAACTACCATCTCTCCTGAGTTTTAACTGTGTGGATCAGTAACACCCACAGAAAGCACATGGTGCCATCTTGTTCCTAAAGATTTTTTCTGTGGATGAGATGAGGCTTCAGCAATTGTATTCAGTCTTTTATGTAGTGTGTGTGTGTGTGTGTGTGTGTGTGTGTGTGTGTGTGTGTGCCTGCACAGGTGTGTGTGTGTGTGTGTGTGTGTGTGTGTGTGTGTGTGTGTGTGCCTGCACAGGTGTGCCTGTGTGTGTGTGTATGTGCAGGTGAAAGCACAATCTTGAATATCATTGCTAGGGAGCTCTCCTCTTCCTCTTAGGGACAAGGACTCTTCTTTGACCCAGAGCTTGTCAATTAGGCTAGGCTGGATGGCCAGTGAAATCCAGCGATCCATCTCCCTATCTTGGGAACATAGTCCATGCTTCTATGCCTGGCCTGGATTTTTATGCCAGTTTGGAGAATATAATTAGAGTCCTCATGCTTGCACAGAGAACATTTTAGCAAATGAGTTGCTTCCCCAGCCACATTCACTCATTCTTAAATACTCATTTGCTATGTCTTGTAATTCCACCCTGGACATGGCTTCTGTTCTCACACATGTGGCTGGAATCCCTTGACAGGAGGTCTACCCATGGATGACAGAAGTACAAACACGCAGGACAAAGACTCTTCTGAATGAGAGATGCTTGCAAAGCAATGGAATAAAGAATTTTCAGGAAGTGTCACTAGGCATATAATAAATGAGAGAGTGGATTTTCTTAAAAAAGAAAGCTTGCACCTCAAGCCACGGCAACATGAAAATATTTTACATCAAAGGTCAATAAAAAGACTGATATGTATGAAGTTCACATACCACATAGTTATGCAAGACACCTTAAATTACAGGAAAGGCCAGGAATGGCATATTGTCAGCTGCAAAGTTTTATTCATCTTTTATTTAAATATCATTTTGATTTGAGTATAATCCATGAAAAACTTGAAATTTGGACAAAGGATAATGAAATCTAAATATTAGGAAAAACAGTTAGTGAGATGATTTTTCTTTTTCTTTTTTTTTTTTTTATAAGACATGGTTTCTCTGTGTAGTTTTGGAGCCTGTCCTGGATCTCACTCTGCAGACCAGGCTGGCCTGGAACTCACAGATGTCTGCCTGGCTCTGCCTCCTGAGTGCTGGGATTAAAGGCATGCACCACAACTGCCCGGCGTGAGATGATTTCTTGAGTAAAGGTGCTTGCCACCAAGCCAGAGGATCTGACTCCAAATTCATCTCTTGTAATAAGAGGATTGATGCCATCAATTCTTCTGATCTCCACACGTGAACTATGATATGTTCGAGCGTGCACGAAATGTAATTTTTAAGAGAGCATTATAGGGAAATGAGGGCTGACTCACGAGGAAATCGTCCTGTAAACCTCATTATTCTACTTGAGCAGGAGAGGGCATCTCTGAAGTACTTCATTTAGAGATTTCTTAAACTGTGGCCCTTCCTTCATGTCTAAACGTAGCTTTTGATTACTAAGCAAAAGTCCCTACTGACTCAAGTATTCTAGGAGTATCTGATGGCCCCTTCATCACCAAGACATCTCTTCCTGGTATTCCCTTCTTTAATCTAAGTTTTTCCTGAACGAAGTAAGAACGTCTTGTCTTTTTCTGTGTAAAGTGAATCTAACAAAGTGAATCTGAAATTGGTAGTAATGACAGCCATTTAACAGCTAAAGCTGTAGATTTTACTTTTGTACATTTTGATTAAATTTTTAGGCACCATTGACCATGATAATCTTGCATTTACTAAATGACTTTGGGTTACCTGCTCTTGTTACTGGAATCTTATCACATGCAAATTTCATTTGCCTCTGGCCTGCCTAAGAACAGATTCCATCCCCACTTTGTGACACTCAGAAAAGTCACCTCAGGCCTTCCCCTATTTCATTTACTCCAGGTAATCACTGGGAAGACTCACTTTCACGCAGAGAAGAGCAACTCTTTCATTTACGTCTCATTTTTTCCTCACTTGGTATTCCTTGAATCCTGAAGAGTCCTGGGTTCCTGACAATAGGAATAGCATAAAGAGAACAAAAGATTCCACAGAGCAGGATAAATTTTCCATAAATGGGCAAATTTATGTGAACAAAATCCTAGGGGGGATTCCTTCAGCCGTGTGTCATCTCAGTTTTTACGGGAATTAGCATAACTTAGTGGATTGTGCTTGGGTTGACTGACAGTCAGTGTGCCTGTGCCTGAATTGCTCTGACAGATCATCACAGTAGAGTGTAATATAATGGAAGGAGCCGTCACCCGGGAGTCAGAAGGCCTTTGTTCCACCTGGAGCCAACACGAACTTTCTTAAAAAAAAAAAAAAGAAGAAGAAAAAAAAACTTCGGGCACTACTTTACCTCCCCGTGTATAGGTATACTTGGCATGCAGTCTATTCGGTGAGTTCGAAACCAGTCCCTTCAACCTCTAAAATCCAATTATTCACTTAGTGCACTTAAATTTTAATGTGAAAATATAATCATTTCAATTCTGTTTTGATTTTAAGGTTATAGTAACATTATTTAACTTAGAATCGGTCATTAAGACAACTAAGGTACAAGGAGAACCCATTTGAAACCTGCAGAAGAATTCTCCAATCAGCTATTCCATAAGTAGACATGCTGTGGGCATCTTGCTACCATACATTTCAATACATTCTTATTCTCAGAAACTTCATTCATAGAGCAAGAGAGGCACAGAAAATTCCCACTGTAAAGTAAGCAACATCTTTCTACATTCACTTCAGATCAAGCTGACTCTTTCTACACAGTTTTGTTTATTTGTAGAGAAGTGCCAGACTCCACACCTAAGGCAATGATGCACCCACCTCTGTCTCCAGGATGTCTTCCCAGGGCTTCACCTTCCTCCCTGTAACTGGAGACAAAGAATAAATTCTGAGACCCTCAAAGCAGGCTTTCCTCACTTCTTAACTATAGAGGTCTTTGTAAAAGAAAGATGGTTTGGGTTTTGTTTTCCTAGCAAAAAACTAGGAACTGAAATATACTAAGACCCAGGTACTGTCTGAGACAACAAGCACATTCTCAGAGTTGCCCCACAATCAGCTTAGAGACTACACAACAGTTACGTCAATGCATTGGCTCACTGACCACTCATGGTTCTAGATAAAGTAGAGTAAATTTTCATATTTAAAAAATAATAGGAAGCATTTTTATTCCCAAGATAGCCAATCTATATTTATTTTTAACATAAAAGAGACCTAACAACAGTCATGATTTAACCATCATTTCTTCTAATTTTTTCTTCTTGTTTATTTCCATTCCTGTATGTGTTGCTGTGTGTACATATATATAGTAAATGCAACTGATACAAACATTTTTATGTGTGCTCTTATTTGATAGGATGCTATTTAAGAGTTTAGCAACACCCTCATGTGGAATTTAGCAATGGAGATGCGTTCAGGGAAATGTGTCACTAGACATTGACTGAACATCACAGTATTTATTTACATATGCTGAAATAGCTACCATGTCATTTGAAGATAAAAAACTAATGAGGCAATCTTTATAGATGTGATCTATATCTGATCAAAATAGTTCACATATTTAAAGTACTTACAAAAACACAGTTTTAAGTGTCTACCACATAGTCATATCACAATTTTGATGTATTTTTAGAATCCTTTATAATTAGTAGGATGAAGTGTAAAATAATCAGCAAATTTTCAAAATAAGTTTCTTCCCATTGTTCAGGAAGGATATATGTTCAAAAAGACATAGGACATAAAATTTTTTGAAGATGATTACAGTTACCACATTTTAAAAAGAATCAGAAAAGCCTATACTGAAAAGAGCATGAGGGTAACTTTGGAGGAACAGAGTATGACAAACTGAAAATTAAAAAAAAAAAACTAAATTAGAGTTCTGGGGTCTAGAAGTCTGAAACTGAGGTGCTGGCAGGGTTATGGTACCTTTGAATACCACAATTGCTTTTCCTCCTGGCTGTTAGTGCTGGTCAGCATCCTTGATGTTTGTCTTTCCTCTGTCATAATTGACTGTTCATCCTTTTCCCTGTTCTGCCTCTCATTTTATCATGATGACACCAGTCATGTTAGCTCCAGAGTCCACACCAGTGTGACCTGATGACATCAGCAGTGACTCCCTTTCCTTATAAAAATCACTGTTTTAGGTACACTATTTAGGGGATTGGAAAGCCCTTTGGAGGGACATGGTTCAGCTCCCAGTATGCTAGTCCTGGTTCTTTTGGTGTTCAAGCTATTTCCTGTCCTGAGAGACACTTGCCCTTTCTTCATATTTCCACAGTGTCTCCTTCTTCAAGTGTGAAATCAATGTATTCTCCATTAAAGACCCTGGGCGCTGCAAATTAAATATCATGAGCAGCCATGATGTCCAGCTGCAGTCTCTTTACATGGACTTTGGCTTCAATCTGCAGAGGTTTCTTTTGCCTTCTCAAAGTTCACACTGCAACTCACACTGCCTTGTATAGTCAGTCATTATTTTTAATCTATATATTATCTTACAAATCAGGTTGTGGTGTTGCATTAATGAATTAAGGAGTAAGCTTTTTCCATATTTACCAATATATATCTAAGTAAACTTATATGGTATATAATTATAAATATATATTATGTTGTATAAATGAAGTAACAAAAAACATAAAGAATGGAAACCATTCCCAAACATGACTATACCTTCAGATGCTTTCAAAGAGGACATAGCTTTTCCACAAATCAATTCTGTCTGATGCTACTTTAAATCTTTCCCTTCATTCCTATTCATATAATAATGTCTGAAGATTTCTTTATACATTAAATATTTTTCCAAATATGCAGCATATCCCTCCATCACAGTGTTCCACAATCAAGCAATTTGAATTATTAGAGAAAAATGCTTTCGCATTCATATTTCTTGTTAATTGTTTCTTACATGAATACTAATTGGTCTTAACAAAAACCTGGTGCCAGATATTGGGGTAAATGCTGAAAGATCAGAGATACAAAGGAACAAGCCACAGCCACCTCTCACCTCACCAACACTTTAGCCGAAAAATCTGAGCTCCTGTCTCCTTCTGCCTCATATTTCTTTCTCCACCCAGTCATATCACTTCCTGCCTCAACCTCCCTAGTGCTAGGATTAAAGGGATGTCACACCACTGTCCGGCCTCTGTGGTTAACTAGAGGGTTAGTTCCACACTCTGATCTTCAGGCAAGCTTTATTTGTTAGATCACAAACAAAATACCATCACATTTCCCCCCTTTTTTTTGTCTAAAATAAAGAAGAATGTTATAACTAATAAAAGAAAAAAATATATAATAAGTACAATAACTATATACAATATACACAGGCAATAAATACATCAACAATATCTAGTCCATTTGCATTTGACAAATTCAGAGAAAATACTCCATTATCTATCCCATCTTGGTGAGTCCAAAGTCTTGCACCTAATTCACTTTCTATCCTAACTTGTATTACCATCCGAAACTATCCTTTGATGTCTATCAACCTTATGCACTTTATACCTCTTTAGTGAGTTTCTTTTCTGAATCTGGACAAGAAAAACAATAACTATATAGTCTTTAATTCCCTCAAAGACTTGAGAAGGAAAAAATATTACCTGAGTAAACAGGATGTGCAAGCAGTGACTTCCAAAAAATGTGAGTAATGACAGCAACAGCTTTCGCTGCATGGACAGTCACCAAAGGTTCCTCTGGAACACTGGGGTATCCATCTTCAGCGAATAGGTCTAGCGTAGCATGAATCTTAAAAGTTCTTATTAATAAAAACAAACCCGGAGCCAGTTATTGGGGTAAACGCTGAAAGATCAGAGAAGCAGAGCAAGCCACAGCCTCACTTTGCCAATTCCTCAGCTGATGCTGTTTCCTCAGACTGGAAGCCTCTGAGTCCTCATTCAGAATGAATCTCAGCTGAACTACTACTCAAAAGCCTAAACGCTTAACCAGGCCAAAAGCTGCTAGTTTCTGGTCTTCATACCTTATATACCTTTCTGCTTTCTGCCATCACTTACTGGGATTAAAGGCATGAGTCATCATTCCTGGCTGTTTGCAGTGTGGCTTTGAACTCACAGAGATCCAGATGGATTTCTGCCCCCACAAGGCTAGGATTAAAAGTGTGTATGCCACCATTTTCTGACCTCTATGTCTATCTAGTGGCTGTTCTGTTCTGTGACCCCAGATAAGTTTATTAGAGTGCACAATATTTTGGAGAACAAAATATCACCACAGTCTAGCATACCTGACAGACATTTCTGTGAAGCAGGATATTCTAAAAGACTGGCCTACCTTGTCCTGACAAAGTTCAGCTGTCCTTTCTGTTGGGTTCTGCTTGTCCCATTTTGACAGCATATTGTCAGTAGTTGAGGCAAGGGCACTTTCTTGCTCAGTGGCTAACTTTTGACCCAAAGAAAGTAAACTCCATATGAAGTTTCTTTGAAGCACATCATCTTCTCTTAAGTATATTGGTGCTGCAGGAGCAGACATGTCTTGTTGTCATAAAAAAAAAAACTGTGTTATTAAAACATCTTAAATGCCATATTCTGTAGATCCCTGAAGTGTTTGAAGACAACCTGTCTATCTAAAATATATCTCTGTTTGGCCTTGAAAACATACCTAATATGACTACAAGTTCAATTATAATAGGTGACTAATTACTAGCCTGCATTTCCTTATTATCCTAAATAGTTTGTAATAATAACTTTCAAGAACTAGCACTTTGCATTACATTATTAAATGAGATTTATAGGTACAATACCTTGATCAAGATTAGAACAGTATGTTCTAAAAAAAAAAAATCTCAATTTTGTATCAATATACAAAGATCCACAGCAATGTAACATACTTAAAACAAGGAGTTGCTTTTTGTAAAGTAGGTTCAATAATCTTCCCTTTTATCCTATCATATCTAGATCACCCTTTTTTCTTTTCAGAGTAGATTCAATATTCTATCTTTTATCCTATCATGTCTATATTCCTTTTTTCTTTTTTCTTTTTTTTTTTCTTTTCAAAACAAGAACCCTGAATCTAATCTCCTTTGCTCAGCTTTTTTCCTGAACATTACCTGTGGTGGTATTGTATTCCCCAAAATATTGTGTGCCTTAATAAACTTATCTGGGGTCAGAGACGGAACAGCCACAATATTAAACAGAGGTTAGGCAGTGGTAGCACACGCCTTTAATCCTAGCATTCCAGAGACAGAAATCCCTCTGGATCTCTGTGAGTTCAAAGCCACATTGGAAATGGCCAGGCATGGTGACACACGCCTTTAATCCCAGGGAGTAGTGGTAGAAAGCAGAAAGGTATATAAGGCATGAAGACCAGAAACTAGAAGCTTTTGGCTGGTTAAGCATTCAGGCTTCTAGCAGCACAGTTCAGCTGAGACCCATTCTGGATGAGGACTCAGAAGCTTCCAGTCTGAGGAAACAAGACCAGCTGAGGATCCAGGGAGGTGAGATAGCTGTGGCCTGTTCTGTCTCTCTGATCTTCCAGCATTCACCCCAATAACTGGCCTCAGGTTTGATTTTATTAATAAGACTTTTAAGATTCATGCTACAATTACCAATAACAACTTGTAACCAACCACCTTAAACAATAACAACTATCCATAACCCACTGAACAAACAAAAACCACCCACACTACCTCTTGGGATTGTGGAAATCATATTCTTTTTTTATTAATTTATTTTATTTTATTTTACAATATAATTCAACTTTACATATCAGCCATGGATTCCCCCGTTCTCCCCCCTCCCCCCAACCCACCCCCCATTTCCATCTCCTCCAGGGCAAAGACTCCCCCGAGGATTGAGATCAACCAGGCAGGTCTAGTCCCCTCCTCCCAGGCTGAGCTAAGTGTCTCTGCTAAGCCCCAGGTTTCAGACAGCCAATTCATGCACTGAGCACATGACCAGGTCCAACTGCCTGGATGCCTCCCAAACAGATCAAGCCAATCAATTGTCTCACCCATTCAGAGGGCCTGATCCAGTTGGGGGCCCCTCAGCCATCGGTTCACAGTTCATGTGTTTCCATTCGTTTGGCCACTCATCCCTGTATTACATCCATCCCTGGTCCCAACAACTCTTACTCACATAAATCCTCCTCCTTCTCACCAATTGGACTCCCGGAGCTCCACTCGGGGCCTGACCGTGGATCTCTGCATCCAGTTCCCTCAGTCATTGGATGGGGTTTCTAGCACGACAATTAGGGTGTTTGGCCATCCAGTTCCCTCAGTCATTGGATGGGGATTCTAGCACCACAATTAGGGTGTTTGGCCATCCTATCACCAGAGTAGGTCAGTTCGGGCTATTTCTCAACTATTGCCAGCAGTCTATTGTGGGGGCATCTTTGTGGATTTCTGTGGGCCTCTCTAGCACTTTGCTTCTTCCTAGTCTCATGTGGTCTTCATTTACCATGAACATTCCTTGTGTTCCCTCTCTGTTCTTGATCCAGTTGGGATCTCCCGCTCCCCCAAGTTCTCTTTCCCTCGCCCCTTGCCCCTCATTACCTCCACTCACGTCCAGACTGTTCAAGTAGATCTCATCCATTTCTCCATCACTGGGCGATCCCCGTGTCTTTCTTGGGGTCCTGTTTTCCAGGTAGCCTCCCTGGTGTTGTGAGTAGCCATCCAGTCATCCTTGTTCCACAACTAGTATTCTCCTATGAGTGGGTAGGAAATCATATTCTTAAATTTACTACCTGCTGTCTGGAGGTAATGGCATCTTTAGAAGATCTTGAAAAGAAAAATTGGGGTTGATTTTCAAGTCCTGGGAGAGGTAGCTGTATTATTTGTTGTCCAGTCTCTGCGTAATAGGAAAATGCAGGGCTTGTCTTAAGTCCTGGCTAGAGTAGTCTGTGAGGCTGGATCATCTCAGCTAGCCATCTCAAAATTGTCCTGAGCAGTTTATACTCAAAACCAATCTTTGGGTGGTATTTATCAACTTAGTGGCATTATCATAGTCCATGTGGAATCATCATTGTGGGGCTCCTCATCCTTTTGAAGACTTCAAAGTTCGCAGTTAGGCATGGTCATGGTTCATTGCAGAAAAACATTTTATATATCATATGCAGCAGATCTCAAAGAGGTTAAAGGATCAGCATTTGTTATGTACATCCAGAGTACAAAAAC
>CABHPP010137710.1:0-26504 GCA_902168425.1 Peromyscus attwateri | reverse complement strand
TTTTTTTCGGTTTTTCGAGACAGGGTTTCTCTGTGTAGCTTTGCGCCTTTCCTGGAACTCGCTTTGGAGACCAGGCTGGCCTCGAACTCACAGAGATTCGCCTGCCTCTGCCTCCCGAGTGCTGGGATTAAAGGCGTGCGCCACCACCGCCCGGCCTTTTTCTGAATTTTAAGTTAGGTGAATGAAGACTTTTTCAATTTTTATGTCAATTGTTGTCCTATCTGTTATGAAAACATTACGAGCATTTTGAATGGTACTATGTGATCAGAAGCATTCTATTCTTAGCAAGACAATCAGCTCTAGCTCTTCACGCTAACTGAGAAGCATAAGGCAAGCAGTCATGGGATGAGCTACACACAAGGGCTTTGTCAAGGTGATTAAAAAAAAACGAGTCTTTTAATCATTTGACACTTTGATCTTTCTAAAAGTTCTTCTAGAAAAGTAACATCTCAACACCCTTGAGATGAATTCTTAGGATCTCTACAAACATTTGTGAAGCAAATACAATTATGGCTCTTTTAGCTTTATATTTCTATTTTCCAAGCTTTTTAAAAAGAGAACTAATTTCGACAAATAAAAGTAGATACACTTTGCTTCGTTTGTTTCTTGCTATGATTCCCTCTTTCAAGCAGTCAGTAAGGTGAGCACTGCCTTGACTGACAACGCTGGGATCTCACATCAAGCAGAGTCCCCTCCTGTGCTCCCTGCACTGCTCTCTCTTCCATCTTTTGAAGATGGGGTCTGGCTAGGACTCAGGCCGGACTTGACTTCAGTCTTTCTGTCTCAGCCTCCCGAATAACTGCCAGTCTGCCACCACATCTATAAGTCACGCAGAGTCAAAGGTAGGGGTTTGGGGATGGGCAAGGATGTTGTTTGCATGCTATCATAGTTAGTGTAACTACCAGGGTTATGACATGGATAAAATGAAACTTCACTCAATGTCTCACTGTTATTCCTTCATGGCATTTCTTTATGTTGCATCAAATCCAATAAAGAACGATTATCGAAGTTCTAGAAGTATCACAACTGATGACATATACTTTGTTGGGTAGCAAAGAAATATTAATCCCTTTTCTCCTTTTTCATCTATAAGATTGAGAAAGGATAATCCTAAATTTATCAAAAATATTACCTATAGTAAAATAAAGTATATAATTACTTTATAGTAAGTACATCCTTTAACTATGGATGTCACTATTTAAAAAACCTATCATTATGATTCTCATATTGAACAGCACAAGAAACGGAATACAGGATTCCTTTTGATATGGATATGTACAAGTCTGGGATAAATTACACTATCAAC
Organism: Peromyscus attwateri; assembly: GCA_902168425.1. Lineage (NCBI taxonomy): Eukaryota > Metazoa > Chordata > Mammalia > Rodentia > Cricetidae > Peromyscus > Peromyscus attwateri. The sequence continues at coordinate 25,198 of CABHPP010137710.1, read as the reverse complement.
AAGGCCATAAGGCTATTACAGACTTTAGGTATGGAGTATTTTAATGAGGTTTCAACGCTACTAGACTTTCACAGCAATTAGCTAATTAAAAACATTTTTAGCAACAAGCTATTCATGAGTGATTTATGCTTACACATTTCATGAAAAACAAGTAAAAACCACATGGTTCAAATAATTTTAAAAAAGTATAAGTTCTATTTATTTTCATAGCTGACTTATTCAATTTTAATGTGAAATGACCTCTTAATCCATTAATTAACAATGAGACACAATAAAATAAATGTCCATTTTTTTTTGGTAAGCAAGATTTAAGAAAATAATGGTTTATCTTAATTTTTTTTGTATTTATTCCTTCTCCATAATGTTCAGTATAGAAACATTTTCAGATAAATGAACATTAAGAATTGTATGATTTGTTGTTTTAGCTTTCTTTCAAAGGCATGGTATGGGAAAAATGTAAGTTTAATTTATTACACTCTTTAAGAGAAACAATGAAGTCACATACTTCCCTGTCTCATAACTACCATTACAATAGTTATTGTAGTAACTACCATTACAATAGGCCCATACTGACAATAAACAGAAACCGGAGCATCACGTGACAGCCTGAGCTATGAAGCATCAGATTATTTTTGTACGAAAAAAATTTAAGCAATCATTCCACAAGCATTTGTTATGGAAAACCACTATTTCAAGAGAACTGTAATGACAGGACTGATGATGATGGAGGGGTTACATTCACATGATTCACTGTAAAACCAGGAGGGGATTCCCTGCGATACAGTGCTGGTCCAGCCTGTCATGTTGTGGTCAAGAAGGCAGTCCAGTCCACTTGCAATCACATTGGTTACATTTGTGGGGCACACACTGTAATGTTTATGTAATATTTCTTGTTCATAGCTTTCATTTTTCAACTGCAAGAAGTTAACTATTGTATGCTGCAGTTCTATTTAAATTACTGTGCTCTTTTGTAGTTCTTTTGTAGCTCTGGAAGTACTGCTAATCAGGTACAAATCAAGTACACATATGGCAAATGATTTTTTTCTAATGCAGTATTTCTCAAGTCAATTCTGTGGAGGAGTCAACTGAAAAAAAAAAAAAAAAAGCTGCCTTCCAAATCATTAAAGACTGGCACTTTTGCCAGACAAAATGAAAAAAATTAAAAACACCATACAAAAACCAAACATGATTATTCCAGAACTATAAAATTACTCTATCAAATTGATATAGAAAACTTTGATCACTTACAGTTTCAAAACCCTTTCCATCACTGACCAGCCCATGACATCAGAGAAATCATAAACTGTGAGAAACACTGTGCTAGCATTATTTATTATTATTATTATTATTATTATTATTATTATTATTATCTGGTACCATAGTAAATACTGAAGATATATAAGAAAAGCAAGGACAGCCTCTGCTTTCACAATGGTCACTGTAGATCAGCACGGAGAAAGGGACAGAAGGAAGGGGAAGTGTTAACGGTATATACAAAGAAATCAGACACACCATAAATTCTAAGAACTGGAAGTCCTTTAGACTGATCTGGCCAAAGAGATAAGCTGGTTACAATTTAAGTTTTATCCTTAGGTGTCAAAAAAAAAATTGACCATATAATAATCCTATTTGCTTCTTCAAACAATGAATTTGGAAGCAGTATACTGAATGGCCTGGAAGATGATAAAAGATGCAAGAGAGATGACTTGCAGATATATTTTGGTGGTTCACACCATAAAAGCAACTGAATATTGAAATAATGTGTATGTAGAAGAAATGACCAATGTAAGTGCTATGTATGATGTAGTCAACAAGACTTGGGATGGTAAGTCTCAGATTTTGACTTGGGTCAATGGGTGAATCATTCTATCTGTCACAAAGTACAAGAAAGTACAATGTGGTGGTGTGTAGCAACAATCCCAGCACCCAGAAGACAGGCAGGAGGACTGCTGTGAGCTCAGGGTCATCTTGGTCAGCTACAACAACAACCAACCAACCAATCAAGATCAGGATCAGACTTAATAGACATGCTGAGTTGGAGTCATTTGTAAGCTACCTTGGCACCAATATTCACTGAACAATAGTATGTTAAAGTTGAAACTCAGGAGGGAGAATTATACTTGGGACAGATTTGGGATTTGTTAGTATATAAATAGATAGTAAAATCTGAAACATAAAGGGGTTATAAAAAACCTAGCAAATACGAAGAGTGATCTTATAAAAGGCAATTTCTGTGAAGTAGTATACCAAATAGCATTAGCTGACACAGACTGTTCATGCTCTTTATCTCAGGTTACAGATGAAGAAACCATGAAGTCTCTTTATTTAAGGTGATACAATTAAAAAGTGGCAGAGCTACCGTTTGAATGCAGGCAGTATGGTTGAAAACCACGTGTTTACCCATCATACTCAGCAGAGAGCCCACAGTGCAGTGAGGACAGCAGAAACAGCAGTGACAGAGTGGGCAGCTGCAGTCTATTCTTCTCAGGGTCGTGGGCCTTCCTATCCCTGTGCCACATTTAGGACATTTAAAAGACCTGTATATAAGCTGAGAAGAACAGTGACAGCAGGGAGTTCAAGTACAGGACAGAGGAAACAGAGTCTGGGAAAGGATGCGGACTCCAGGAAGACGGTGGTATAATCCTGACAACATGTGTACTACTGTTTTTAGTATGGCATCCAGTGATAATACTGTAAGTATAGAAGGAATCTGGAATTACATTTTATTTCTCTCAAAAGGCTTTTCCTATGAAGTAATAATGTTTCTTTGAAAAACAAACACTGAAATAATTCTCCTGACAAAACATACAGTATTTAGGAAAGCTCTTAGCAATTATTCCCTTCTATTATATCAATGTCAGTACTACTGAGGCAATCAAATCAAGTATACATAAAATCGGGTATATAACTGAGGTGCTTTAAATAACCACTGTACATTACACTAAATATTTTATGTGACTTTTTTTAAAAGTCATTTCAACATGTGAAAAAGTGTCAGTAGCATGAAGGGGGTTCTAATATGCACTTATTGAGTGTATGAATGGTGTGCTTTTGCTGTGGTGAAGCAGATTTCTGATACAGAGATTTCTGTGGAGAAAAAAAAAGGGGATAAGACATGAGGTATAATGTTTGTAACTCTGGTAATTTCCTGATATGGTATCACAGGATGGGCAACCTGAAACACGATGAACAGTAATGTTCTCTACAAACAAAAGTAAAAGCTAATTCAAAAGGTGACATCTGCTGAGCACTGGCCTACCATGTGCATGACACTGAATTCGACCTCCAGCACCCAAGGCAGCAAAAAAAAAAAAAAAAAAAAAAAAAAAAAAAAAAGTAATAAAATAGCCACTTCTTAGTAAAGCCACACTTATTTTCTGATGGCTTTCTTTTCTTTGTACTCAAAATATTATATAGATCATGTATTCTGATAAATCTTAGGTATTCATAAGTCTATTATATTCAATAGACCATGAGCTTCCAGAGACAGGCATTGTCTTTTTAAACTCTGTATCATCATGTCTGGAATAGATAACTTAATGGATATTTGTTCAAGCAGATAAAGTAACTAGTAAAACAATTTATTTTTCTCAGTTGAACTTTGCTCATTTTTCTCTAGATGAATTTAGTGAACTTGTTTCATGTACCATATAAGTAAACATTGCATGGAAAAAACTCAAGTGAACAAATTAATGTTATTCTAAAATTAGTGCTGCCTGATCCCAAATAAGCCCCCAGTCACACCCTTCTAATCCTCTGAGAATGACGTAATGCTGCATTTGGAGATAAAAGAATTCATTACAAAACCTAGAATATATTTGCATCCACAGTTCTTTTTTTCTCCTACCAAACCTAAGTGTCTTTCCTCTATAAAAACCCTGGAGGACTTTTGAAGATGTACTCTTTCGATGCAACAGCTTCCAGGATTTAAATACCATCTGCACTGTATTTCCTTCTTCCATTTTAGGCTTCTGACCTATACTCTCAAACAAGAATATTTGGCTAGTTATGATTATTTACCTGTATGCTTCATAAAGCGTGAAACAAACATACCTAGAATTAATTCATAATCTTGTCCTCATGCAAATGTAGTCCTACATTTCTCTCTTCCACATCTGTGACTCTGTCAATGTCAATATTCGTTACTACAACGTACAAGGCAGAAACTAGAGGCACTGAGGACCCCTTTTACCCTCCCTTAATTTTAGAGTTTCTCTATGTGAGATGCTATTCCAGGTACAGGACCGAGTGGTAACTAACAGTGACTGCATTCATAAAACTGTTATTTGTTCACGTGTATGGGTGTGTGAGATAGGAATACGCTCAGTCTCTACAGCTGAACAAAAAACCCCTCAAATACAAACAGCACATCAGCTGCTCATGAGTTGTATGCAGAAGCTGAGGAAAGCAGTTACTATTTTCTACAGGGTACTTGGGAAAGGCCTTCTTTCTGGCTGTTAGAGACCTAGCAAAGTCAGAGGGCAAAGATGCAGACACTTAAGAGGAAGCTTATCACAGACATAGAAGCAGAACTAGTTTTGGTGCAGTGAATCATTACAGACAAAGTAAACTTGAGGAGAAATGGTGGGATATAACGCTAGATTACATAGGACTTCATACAATTTTAAGGAGGAACTATGTTGTGTGAGTGTGTGTGTATGTGTGGAGGCCTGAGGTCAGCACTGGATGTCTTCCCCAGTTGCTTTCTACCTTACCATTCAAGACAGAGATGCTCACTGAACTTGGAGCTCACTGATTTGGCCAAACCACCCCTGGGATCCTCTTCCCCCTGCTTCCCAGTACTGGATTACACGCCTGGCATTTTACTTGGGTGCTGGGAAAGTCAAACTCCAGTCCTCCAGCTTGCATGGCAGGCACTTTATTCAAGGAACCACCTTCCCTGTGCCAGTGCTTGGCCAACTGAAAAGGCTGTGTCAAAGGTCAACGAGATGGAAGAGTTTCGTTAGGTGTGAAAAGGAACTCTATACCTCACAGGTAGGACTGAGGGTAGAAACAGAGAAAACAGAGAAGAGACGTGGAAGCCTGGAACACAGTCACAGGTGAATTCTCCTTGATCTGGCTTTGACATTTTTATTTTTTTTAAATATATTTCTGTCCTCGCCACATCCTTCACTTATTATTCCACAGCACTCCTTTGATTTCTAAACATGGTGCATTTTAGGGACTTTATACATGGTATTATTCCATCTAACTATGATTTTTTGGTTACAGCTCAAACATAAATGCTGAGTAGCATGACACTCAGGATAAATTAAGAGCTATCCTTTTTTCCTCCTCATGATGCTCATTATAATCTATGATAGACTTTAATACTGATCTCTCCTACTAGACTAGAAACCTGACAGGACAAAACTGTGTTGTTTGTCATAGTATAATTAGTACCTATCAGAGTAAAACATACTCAACAGGACTTAAGTAGAGTAACTAATAAATGACATCACAGATGTTGTTTACCTGATATAATTATTGAGTATGAAATAATTACTGAGTTTGGTAACATATAATATTTGGAAGATAATGGACAGAATAACTTTGGTTTTTGAAAAATTATACTAAAAATTGATTTTAATTATATATTTGACAAACATATATAGTCATATTCAGACTATTTTAAGAACCTAATGAGTACTATGATTTCATACATGCAATTATGTAAATCTGAAATGTTAATTTTGTCATCAATGGGATAAAAATACCACTGATAAAAGAAGAATAAAATTCCAAGGGAGCGTGTGAAGTATTTTGACCACGCTTATGATCAAATGATTATGTGTAGATATAACTTTCAAGGAAACTGCTCTAGTGACTTAGTAAGAGTGCTATATTATGGAATTACTGTGCATTTTACAGCACTTTCATGTGTCACAGATATGTTTGTAATGGCTATACCATCACGTGAATACCTTTAATGCCACTGAACTTTATACTTCATTGTTATGTATCATTTGACATAACAGAAGGAAAGGTGCTAACAAAATTTCCTGTTAACTCATTAGTATAATTTAAAAAGTTATTTTTTATTTTATGTGCAAGAGTATTTTGCTTGCAAGTATACATGTGCACTGTGTGGGCCTTGTGCCCATGGAGGAGAGAAGTGGGTGCCGGGTTCCCTAAACTAAGGGTGATTGTGAGTCTCCATTTGGGTCCTGGGAACCAAACCTAGCTCTTTTGAAGGAGTAGTAAGTGCACTGAACTGCTTAGGCACTTCTCCAGTTTCTGGTTATAGCACACTTTTGAAAACAAACACACAAACAAACAAACAGGTTATTCAGAATATTCTGACTAACAACTCAGTTCAACTCACTCATTTATGTATCTCAGTCATGTAAACTTCCCTGTCTCTATTTCCTTAGTAGTCAAACAGAGATTCTTAGGCCTAACTGACTGACTCCTATGGAGAGGAAGCTAAGAAAATGAAATAGTATGAAAAATAACTCGGAGCACACAGACAATCCTTGTTACTATTATTTGAAGACACAACTCAATCTCTGACTGTTAATGTCTCACTATGAGTTTATTTAAGAGCTAGTAATTTATTTGTAGATATTATTCACTGAACAGTGGGTCTAGTAGTCAATTCATTAACCTTTTTCCTACTCCAAACTTAGTTTATAAGTCACTGTAAAAAAGTGATTCATATTATTTAGTAAATGGTTTCTATGTACATAAAGAATACTGAACTCAGCTGATTATGTGTAAAAAGCACAATCACAAACTATTTCTTGTTATAAACAAAACAGAAAGATGGTCTCAAGAACAAAGAGAGGGGAGAGGGAGAGAGGCAGGTGATTAAAAGAAAAAAACTGTCAACAAGCATAGCCTGAAATGTAATTTAAATGCATCCAGTTAAAAGAAATTGGCAAAAGACAAAGTATGATGGACTTAGTGTAGTTTTCATCCTTCGAGAACTCACCAATCTAAATCACTACATTTCACAGTGACTATCCGAGAACGCCGACATGAAATGAGAACACAGGGCTGTGTGGCAGAGGGGGCAGAAGATTCTGAGAGCAGAGAACCTGGAGTCTGCTGAGATCACGTCTCCCAGAAATGACAGGGAAGCTTTATCCATGACACCTCAACAACACAGCTGCTTAAATATGATTTGAACAATGACCAATGGACACGCTAGCATGGCAGGGGGAAATTTCATGGGACCCCACTCCTAGATAAAGAGTTACAAGCAACTAAGGAATGAGGAAAGTGGGAAAATGGCCTTCTTATTCAAGGATGAGCTCCCAACTGGTTGGCCCTGAAATCTACATAAACAAGTAAGACTGGATGGATTGAGCAGGTTATATGTACATACCTGCTTACACACACACACACACACACACATAATTCACTAACAGTAACAGAGACACAGGCTACAATTTCAGAGGGAATGGGGGTTGCAACATGGGAGGAACTGGGAGGAAGAAAGGGGAGAAATGATGTAACTATAATTTATTTTAGAAGAAAAGAGAGCTGGGCAGTGGTAGCACACACTTTTAATCTCAGCACTTGGGAGGCAGAGCCAGGCGGACCTCTGTCAGTTTGAGGTCAGTCTGGTCTACAGAGCGAGATCCAGGAAAGAGAATCTAAGCCTGAAACTTCAATCTTCTTGAAAACTGTGTTGATGTCGGAATGCGTATGGTAAAAGTACTTAGCTTAAACGACATTTCTAGAATTAAGCAAATGAGTTCTATTAACAGAGGAAAGGCTGGAACCAGTTTTTGTTCATTTGATTTTTATAGTACAAATTCTCTAGTTCCCAATACAGATAACAGAATGGGGGCTGATGAGATGGCCGAGCAAGTGAAAGTACCTGCTGCCAAGACTGACGACTTCAGTTTGATCCCTGGAATCCATATGGCTGAAGGAGAGAACTGACTCTTCTTCACGACAAGAAACCCCTGTTAGTAAAGCCACACGCTGTGGGACACCCCGTTAGAGAACCATTTCTTCTCGAGTTGTAAATATTAAATTCTCACAGCTATACTGCAGATCCAGTGCTTCCTAAGATCACCTGTCTGGGACCCCAGGTTCTCCTTCCTCACCATCCTGTCTCTAAGAGCAGACTTGCCCTTTGCTCCAGTGCAAAGAGAGGACCAAGGGCAAACACTCCCATTCAGTGTCTAGAGGGGACGCCTCCGCCTCCGGTGCAAAGGGCTGTCCCTGGGGCTCCTTGCCATCACGTGTGTCTCTGCTAACAGCTGCTTTCCAGGTTTTGTAGACGGGCCCGAGTCACTGAACTTAGTAATTTGGAGCAGACTGTTGTTTGGCATTGGTGATCAAGTGTGTCCCTGATAATGACAACCCATTCTCATAACGAAATGTAATTTCCACACACTTCTGGAGGATATTAATAATTATATCATTTTATGATGAAATGACCACTCACTTTTTTTTTTTTAAAGATTACTGAATTACTAGAAGACATTACATTAAAATTCATCATTGGAAGGAATGTTAAAATGTTTGGAAGCTCATGAGTGGGCTTCAATTTTACAATGAAAAAAAACAAAAACAAAACAAAAAACTGAGGAACTTGGAAAAGGACAAACCGAAGGCCTACCTTCGAGATTCTGCCTTCATATTAAAAAATACAGTAATTGGGGCTGGAGACCTGGTTCAGTGAAAAGCACTGGCTGCTCTTCCAGTCCTAGGGGATCCGATGCCTTTTTCTAGTGGGCACCAGGCAGGCACATGACACACACACATACAAGCAGGCAAAACACCAACACCCATGAAAATAAAGAAAATAACATGATCCCCCCCCCCTTCTAGCTTATTTAGAGAGCTTTGTTTTGGAGAAAGTATAGTTCTCAATTAAAATATGATACAAGTATGAAATAATTGTTGTTGCTGAAATTATCATTGAAGATCTTCATGATTACTATTGAAAGATTACAAACTATCATCTTCACAGTCAGACTGAACTATGTGAAAATAAACAATCAGGTTTACCAATTAACTGCTATCAGATGAACAGAAGACAAACTAAATCAACCCAGTTCTAGCTGACCAAGGCAGTCATCCTCAGATTTAGTTTGCTTCTCAGCCCAGCGTTCGCTCACGCACAGGACACAGGAAGACTTTCCTAAGCCTGACGTCAGCCTCTGCTTGACAGACAGGCCATTTCTCGAATGGCTCCACTAAGTCAGCCACTGACTATGTTCCCTGATCCCTGGTCTAGAGAGTTCAGCTGAACTTAACTGGCCAAGAAGCTACAAAAGGAAAGGTTAAGTTATGATTCAGTTGGATCAACGAAAAGGTACTTTCTAGACACTTAAAATACTAGAAGGGAAGTGTCGTCATTTCCTCTCAAAGACTTGTATTTTCATCAGTCCATACTTGGTAATTATCTTTGGAGGTTACCTCCTGTGTAGAGGAGATTGAATTTTAAAATAGGAACAAAAAATAACAGATTCAAAATTAATAATTCACAGAAAATACAAAATGTCATTAAGTTAAAATATCAAGAATAGTCTTCCCATCCTTTGGGCTTTTAAAACACAAAAATTTTATTTATAAAAAGAGAATTAAGTGCCAGCAGGTGATGGCACATGCCTTTAACTCCAGCACTAGGGAGGCAGAGGCAAGTGGTCCTCTATGGGTTCAGGGACAGCTTAGTCTACAGAGTGAGTTCCAGGACACCCATGGCTACACAGTGAAACCCTGCCTCAAAAAAACGAACGAACGAACCAACTAACCAACCAACCAAAAAAAAGAATGAAGTAACCTGCTCTAATTTATATATATGATAGTTACTTCAATATATACTTCATTACTTCAGATTAAAGACATATTTAACAAATATGAAGAATGAACAGAACGTAAGAGAAAGAAAAGTAAAGTTCCATGGAAAGAAATGGACAAGGAGGCAGTAATCATCTCTTTCTCGTACACCCAAGCCAAAAGCTGCTGACGAGAAAGGAGTTAAAACGTGTATGGGAAAGGAAGAATGAGTTTCTCTATTTTTAAATGTCAAGTCTTCATTAATGTTTTAAGAATTTATCCTTTAAAGCAACAGACCTCTACTGATTAAAGAAGAGAAGCCACTATCTGCTTCTACTTTGGGAATTTAAATTTCCTGCTTGGATTCTATGTCTTGCATGAAGTACCATTTAGTCTGACTACAGCAATAAACCACACTACCTAACTGGGAGGCAGGGTACCATCCTACCACCAGCAGCATGAGCCACGTGTGCATGCTTAAATAGCCCATGAATTACAAACTGTCAAAACATGTAATATTCTTACATATGAAAACAATAAAGACAGAACAACTCTACTCTTTTTGTAGTAATGACTCCCATGAAACACGAGTTTCAGTCTGTTAGGAAAGACCTACCTGAATAGCTGAGTTCATGAAACACGTATTTCCCAAGTTACTTAAGCCACAGAGGCCTGGCTGTTCATTGTTTCTTCCAGGTTCTGAATAATCATAGTTCTTATAAGCAGTATATGATGGGAGACAGTAATTTGAGTTTTTCACACTGGAAGAAAAAAATTATAAAAATGTAGCCAATTGCATCACAATAAAGAGTACTTTTAGCATATGCATAAAATATGTGGTTAATCACTAAGTATATTTTACTGAACACTCAACCGGTACATTTTGAGATACCACTTTCAAAGTAACCTCTTTAATAATTAAGGCATTCTTTATCCAAGCAACAAAGCACCATATCAGGAGCCACATCACTCACTAAAACCCACTATCCTGTTGTTCTACCCTGGATTAATGGGAGCAGCGTCATATCAGAAGCCACATCACTCAATAAAACCCACTGTCCTGTATGTAGTTCTACCCTGGATTAATGGGAGCAGTGTCATGGCTCGCTCCACTCTGCACTGCTCCATCAAAATTAAAACATTCAGATTTTAAACACCACCCGCAGCAATATATCATCTCATTAATGTCTCTTTAAGTTAGCCTTCTAAGGTAAGAGTGAGACTTCAGGATCCAGAAGAGCTGGGCTTTAGTTACAGATGAAAACTGAGAGGCCCAAGGCCACTGTGACATCACTGTTGAGATGCGCTCAAGATTCTATTTATAGCTTCTAAGCTACACTAGCAAAATCTAGTACTGAAATGCAGAGAATGGCCTCTCTTCAGGCATCAGAAAGGAGCGTGTGCTAGGAGATCCAAGCATTACCACTTGCCTTTTCTTCTAGCTGCTGCAATATTGCACTTTAACTTCATAAACTCAAAAAAAAAAAAAATTGACCAGTATAATAAATGTTAAAAAACCTCTATAATCTATAATTTAGGAAATCAGAATAATTTTAGAATTAAGAAGTCAGTAAGTTAAATCTGTTATTTTTACATAAGTTTATGAGAAAGATGAATTCTTTTTATAGGGTAGCTATTTTATAAGAATATAACAGTACTTTGGAAACAGTTCAAAAAATCTTATTTTCAGTCCTTTTTATTCATTAGGATGAACCTGGATGCAAGTCAAGGTCATGGGATAAAAGTAAATGATGGTATAAAATAAAATGTAGTTTTACAAATAAACACAATAAATCAGTAATTCAAATAATAAAGACTGACTGGCTATAACTGATTCCTGATATTTAATTTCCTCATAATTTCAAATATTCCATTTTGTTATTCTATACATTACACTCCCACTAGATTGGAATGGTTCACATGAACTACAGCACTGCTTACTCTACAAAGGTTTTTAGTAAACATATGCACACCATACCAGACAGACAACAGGAAACATAAAACAGCCCAAGAGTAGACACAACTAACTGTTAGGGAGCTTGTCAGACATCAAGAGGCCCAGGGGTCATCAAGGACAGATCCTTTCACTCATGGCCCGCCTTTGCAGCACTTTCATGGTAATATACTAATTTTTAAGAATGGAAAATATCCCAATTCTTGTCTTTAGGTTTAGAAACACCACTTAGAGCTTGGCTGAGGCACATTATAGGAAAGTTTCTTCTTCCTTGTAAAGTATAGCTATTTTTATTTAAAATCTTTTTCTTTACTTATTTTGAAATCGACTTTGTTAGTGAATTTGGTCAACAGAATGTAATCTGAGTTTTATCTCTGGCCCTGAGTGGAGACAACATTCTAAACAGTGGTTCTCAACCCATGGGCCATGATCCCTTTGACAAACCTCTATTTCCAAAAAATATTTACATTACGATTAGTACCAGTAGCAAAATTACAGGTATGAAATAGCAGTGAAAATAATTTTAGGGTTGGGAGGGTCAGTACAACATGAGGAACTGCGTTACAGGCTATCATGTAATGGAAGGGTGAAAGCCATTGCCTAACGAAGGTTGCAGGATTACAAAAGTCACTGGCCCTTCCTACCACTTGAAGAGGAAGGCCATGCCTCAGGAAAGCTATTATGTCTGAAGACATGTTGACATGATTCTCTTCTCTAATCAGACCGTCCTATGGACACCAGAGGACCTGCTTTGATGTGGTTGCTTATAGATCTTCACTGCCAAGCCTGTCCGCTCTCCTGACCTGTCACATTCTCTCTCTCTTTTGATACTATCCTAACTCCTAAGCACACTTGCGCCAGCAGTCAGGGAACCTCATTTTTTCTGGAAGGACTCCATACCTCTTACAGCTCATTTGCAGACTTACCTCTAACTCAGACAAGCACACTTCTCCCCTTACCCAGTTCCATCCCCACAGCTGAAGCTGAGACTTTCAGCTTAGTTACCCTCTTGTTTTCTCTTCCACTCTAATACAATCCCATAAAACTCGCCTTTAGATTTCTACTAAGTGTGTTTGATCAGACTATGACTATTTTTAGCACTTAAAAAAATACATCCCCCTCTTAGCAACAACAAAAATATCAATTCCCTGGCTTTCCAAAAAGAATGAAAATATCAAGGCCCAGAGAAATAGAACCTTGATGAAATAAAACTCACAAACACTGGACTTATGATTTTTGCTTTGAATTTAATTACAAATAGATAAACAGAATTCAAGTTTCTTTTTTATATTACTAGCCATCTAACTTATATTTTCTTTTGTTTTATAGTCCTAGTAAGTAAAAACTTACCAAGTACCTGTTAGGAATTTAATGTATCATCACTCAGAATGTAATTAAAATCAAGATCTCCTATACAGTTTTTAAAAAGGCCTGTATTTCTTAGACATTTCTACACATGATAGAGTAGAAAAAACAGATACACCCTGGCTGTGAAATTTAAGTAGCCAGAGCAAAAGATCAAAGTACCCTTACTACATACTCATGAGTGCTCATGTGCATGCATGTACACACACACACACACACACACACACACACACACACACACACACACACCCAATGAAAGCACATTTACATGCTTATCCCTGAAGTATATATTCAGCTGTCTTTCCTTACTGTAACATAAATAGATGCTGGAATGTTTTTAATTCATTAGGACAAACATGAATGAAAACCAAGGTCTTATGTGAAAAGTAAAACAGATTGTTTGAAAATGCACTAGACTTTTTACTTACTCTGAAATGGGAAAACCTTATATGCAAAGCAGTTTTCTGGTTGTTTTAAAAAACCTGAATCTCTTCAGGTGTCTATACTTTGGTTTAAATGCAGGATCAGTATAATGCTTACCCAAAGATTAAGACAGTCTACATGCACAATGCTGATCCATGTCATGCATTTTAACTGCACAGAGGACTTGTCCTGGTCAGTACAGAAGCTAGCAGCCATCTGCACACCCGACAGAATACTTGCAAACTTGAAAAGCTTTCCTAGGCCCCATGGAAGCTTCTGCTTCTCTTTTTTTTGCTAACGATTGGAAGGTAGCCATCATCTTTAAATACTATTTTGAAAGATTAAGTTTACAGAAGCATTAGTAGGAATTTTAATACTGTACTGTGTTAATACTGTATTGTAAATCCTCTTTTATGTCAATATGTGAAAATAGAAAGTTTTGTACATCTGACTTTTTAAACTTTCCGACTGACTTTTCAATTAGTATTGGTGTCCGACATCATAAACATATATTTAATCATGCTCACTTCACCGTTAACAAAAACGTGTTCACCTTGGTCATTCAGCAAAAACAAATGGCAAAGTCTATGGTTATTGCTATGACTTAATCTCAAACAAGGTAGCATTTTAACTTCAAAAGAAACAGACAAATTAATAAACACCTACTTTGATAAGGAATATTAAAACCTAGATCATTATAATAGCTTTAATAGCAATGTTAGTAATATTATAAAATACAATAAGGCAGAAAAATAAAGGTAATGAAACCATTTTAACAGTTAAAAAATTAGCATATTTAAAAAAATGTTCATTAATTGTAATTGAGGCAAAAATATTTTATGACCTAAGCAGTAACATTACTGTACAGGGTAAATGAACTGTATTTTAAAAACAGACTTCACAGTTTTTTTAATAAAAACATTTTATTAAACTTAAATTGTGAGTGTACTTTATCACAGTTATAATAAAACTGTTATCTCTGGAAATGAAACTTTACCTCTTAGTGAAGTATCAGTTTATAATACTTTTAGTCTTGGACTTGTAAATATGTTTCATATAGTCCTGTGTATCTTCTGTTCTTAATATATAATTAAGTTTGCAGCATAATCACAAATTTTAATACACGACTTAATTCTGTAGACCATGCCCACATATATGAAGGTTGGTCCTCCGTTCCCTAGAGAGGTCTCTATCTTGTTGACCGACTTGTAGTGAAACCACACTATTTCCATCTAGTCTTTGCCTACTATTGATTTCCACAAGTCAAGTGAAACTGCAGAAACAAACCTTATGTCAAATAATTACTTAAATGTATTAATTCAAGTTTTAAAACAAAATTAAAACAAAACAAAGCTCTCTAAATTACTTCTGTTCATTACTCAGAAAGGGAAGTCATATTTTCTTATGAAAGTATGTCTTTAAAGAAAGGACTTACTTTCAAGCTCACAAATGCTCACTGCAGTTCCTCAGGAGGGAGTTCCTATCATAAGTCCCTAAAATAATCTCCAGTTTCCCTCAGTAGTTTCTCTTTTCAGTGGTTGAGACTAGAGCACACTATGTTTTTTTTTTTTTTATATGAAGGGAGAAAATAAGACAAAAACAGAGAAACAAGAAACCACATATACCAACACAATTGACTCCAGTCAAAATACAGTCTATAGTCAATACTAGTTAGACATGTTAAAATTGCTTTAAAAATGAATATAAGGGCATAAGTTTTATAGTAGATGTGGGAGCCATCTGCATGCAACTGGTACAAACATAAAATTTTATCCCCTACAAAAAGTAATTTTGATGAATGAAAATACATGTAAAATACAAACTGGGTTATAAAATATTTCTTTCTCAAGAAGCTCTTCCTGCTGGTATGTATTTTTATGTGGAAGAGAAAGAAATATAACATCTGGATAGTCACACCTTCATGCTTTACTATTATACTACAGTGTAATACTAACATACAGTATATATAATTCTTATGAATTATGAAATGAAGATACATTTTAAGCTTGCTTGATCTGAATTGGGAAACTTATTACTAAAGAAATGTGTCTCTATTACAGCTACTCAGAAGAAAGCCTTACACGAATAGATATCATAGTTTAATATTTTTTTTTTTTTGTTTTTCGAGACAGGGTTTCTCTGTGTAGCTTTGCGTCTTTCCTGGAGCTCACTTGGTAGCCCAGGCTGGCCTCGAACTCACAGAGATCTGCCTGCCTCTGCCTCCCGAGTGCTGGGATTAAAGGCGTGCGCCACCAACGCCCGGCCATAGTTTAATTTTTTATGGCTGTAACTTACAAAACTACTTAGTGGGGAGCTTGACATGTAAAATATTTATACTCAATTCCTTTTATTACCCAGTTACATTATTTAGTTTTCTGTTTCAGGAAATCTCTAACCTTTATGACTTTGATATCTATCCTCTTTTATTTTCTTAAAGTGTTTTTATTTTTCTTAATTTCTTTACCTTCTTTTAAATGCTTGATAATAATCTTGGATTGAAGGTTCTAAAGAAAAACCATCCAGAAAGCTAGACAATCTTTTGGATGGCATTTCTTGAATAACTGAAACATTTTTCATTGCTTAGAATGCTTTGTGATAACATCAAATTCTTTTACATATAAAGACGTTCTGGGTTGTCTGACTGTATGTGTACTATTGGATGAAATTGTGCTGTTTACATTTTCTATTTTTGTAGTGTGTTACAGAACGAACCCTTCTCATTATTTTTCCCCTTTAAAATGATCTTAGCTATTATCATCACTTAAAATCTAGATGTGTCAGGGTCACTTTACCAAGTTCCTACAAAACATGAGGATTTTAACAAGGAAATTAAACTCATAAATGTAATTACTCATAAATGTATTTATGATTTATGGTTATTTAAAAAACTGCTTTAGTGTTTTCAAATTTATGAATTTATAGATTAGATACCATTTGTGAAGTGCACTAATGTGTAAGCCATCTGAACTGTGAAAGTAACACATAACCACAAGGTACATATCATACCCATTAATAAAGATGATAATCTATTTGGATAAAAGTTCTCATACACTGGTTGAGCAAATTACAATGAAAATGGTTTTCTTTTTACTTTTTCACTAAGATAAAAATGGCATGTTTTGCTAGTGAGATAGTTCAGCAGGGAAAATGCTTGGCATATAAGCCTGGTGACCTGATTTCACCCTGAAACCCACTGCAGGTGGGAGGGTGAGCGGACTCCACAGGAGCGTGATTGTCCAGGCAGCACACCCAGAGTCAGATGTTACAGGAAGGGCCGAGTGGACTTTCAGCTTCGTAAAAAAGCAGTTAAGTACATATTTTCACAAACTACATAATTTTAAATATCATGTATTATGGAGAAAAGAAACTATTAAGAAAAATTGCTTTTTCTGTAGGATCTGCTCTCCAGCTAAGAATCACTGACACATGGGTGGGGTGATTTATGACGGGTGACCATCAGACCAAGAGGACACATGAGATTTATATTCGTCCTATAAACTGGAGTTGTAACAAAGTCCTATGAAAATTTCAACAATTAGAATCTAAATTTTAGAATATAAAATTCTGAAAGCTCTATTTTTCAGCCAACTATTATATACTATCCTGTATTAAATCAAGTAGTTTTTAAAATGTGTTTTATTTCTAGTGAAGTGATTCTTGGAAGAACTGACCAGTGATTTAAGAGAAAGCACATTTTGATTCATGAAGACTTTTACTCTAAATTTGCAACCTTAACAGGGCCAACCAGTCAGAGAAAGAGTTTAAGATGCAGTGCTTACTTTCTGCTGTTGATGTTGTTATAATTATTTGATAGAGATGAAGGAGAGATCTTTGGTAAAGCTGAAAAATTGGATGCACCTGGGGACCTTTAAAAATATGAAAATGTCAAATTAGATAAAAAATGAAGAATTACAAAATTATGAAATAAAGAAAAGAAACAGATGACAATGTTTGTAACAAATGAATGCTGGAAAACAGGTTTTATGGTCAAAATAATTATATATATTTGGTTTTTAATTTTCAATATATTTTTCCTTTGAAGTACAACAGTACACAAGGGAACTTTTTCAAACAATATTTATGAAATTATAAAACTTGCTATTATTCTTATAACTCCACTAACTCAATATATTCACTTCTCAGGGTAACAATTACTAGTAGTTTACAGTCATTTTCTGTACTTTTAGCGGAGTAAGGCTCCTTCACTTCCTTAGTCGGCACCAGGACTCTGTAGTTACACACAGTGCTGACACAGGGCTCAGAGAAAGTTAACCATTCATCAGTCTTGAAGTCAGTGGGGAAAGAAGAACAAAAGAAAAGTCTAAACATAATCCCAAAAACCAGTATTTGGCCAAAAGTGTCTCTGGAAAAACTGAAGACCATATATATGACTATATGATACACACTTCATTAATTCAGAATCTTTCAGGGTGGGGAAATTTCTACCACGACTGGCTTTTAGACAGTAAATGTATGTTAAAGGCGGACAGAAAAATCAATAAATCTATTACAAAGAAATAAATTACATAAAGGCATCTCAAAGATTCAATTTTCTTGAGTTCTGTAAGCTCAAGAAAAAAGCATTACATTTCCTATGAACTATCTAGCTGGGGGCTGGGAAAGCTGTGCTGTGCCCACTCAGTCACAGTAAACTAAATGAGGCCCAAAGTGAGGTATGGGCTTTTAAAAGTCAATCTCCTCCACTTGGGTGCTAACGAACAGTGACTTGGTCAACAGGCAGGATGATGTCATCTACAAAATTTACTTCAAGTAATTTGCATTTAATCTTTATATACACACATGAAATAAGTGCTGGACAATAAAATTTCTTAAATATAAGGAAAATCAGACTTCTGAAGTTCAAATGTTAAAAAAAAAAATTCCTAGTAAGAACTGCCTTTCTTTGTGAAAAGGTTCTTATTGCTACTGAAAAACTGCATACTGATGGGTTCCTGAAGTCAGATATCTTCCCAACAGGAGCCTCTTCACAGGAAAGTATTTCACAGGACTGTACTGTACTATGCTAAAATAGATATACAATCAGCTAAGTTTTAAGAGCACATACAGTCAAGGACAAACTTTAAAGCCTGAATGCTGCTAATATTTTACCTAGTACTTTTCAAACATTAATACAAAGAACTCTTTGCCTTTTGATAATTAAAGTTTGTTTTTGAGATAGGGTCTCAATACAGAGCCTCCACTAGGCTGCCGTCAAGCTCAGAGATCCATCCACCTGTCTCTGCCTCCCAAGTTCTGAGTTGAAGGTACAGTACATACCAATATACTGGCCACTATAAGAATTTTTAAGTAGGGGAAAAATCCGATGGGGTTAGAATTTGGAGTTGCAGCAACGAATTGAATATATTAATTTTCCAAAACTTGATTCAGCACAATTTTCCAGAAAACCCTCCTGTTTTACTTTCAGTTAAAGTATGGAAATAAAAATATACTTCATTTAATCAAGCAGAGACATATGTTTACACATGTATTTCCTAACTGTCTAGAGCTTTTACTATTGAGGAGTAACTGAACTTACAGGTTATATTAAAAAAGGAAAAACATATCATAGAGTTAATTTGCATTTTCATAGTAATTTCTATGAAGTTCACTCAACCGATCAATATGAATTAAACAATTCTTATATGGTTCATTTTTAGGGTGTCTGAGAGTATAAAAAGATACAGTTCCTGATCTCAAGCAGGTCTGCAGTCTAGTGGGGAAGAATGACATCAGCACTAAGTGCTTTAACAACTTCTAATACAGAATTCTCTAAGTGGGACAGGAAGTAGCTTAAAAAATGATATGCAGTAAGAGGTATACGTAGGAGTTACAAATATTTAAGGTACAAAGAACAGTATATGCAAAAGTGTGGGACTGTAGAAACAACTGTGTTTGGAGAATTAACAGTCAATTGACCCCGGTTGAAATAGGAGGTATACAGTGGTAAGAAGAGACTGCAGTAAGATATGTATGATAATAAACAGCCTTTTGTGTCCTATGAAGGAATCAGAATTTCACCCAAGTGATGGAACATATTGCAGATTTTAATAAGGACCATCGACACAATCAGATTTATATTCCAGTAAGATTACTTACTGGGGGAGAGAAATACAGTAATGAACAGAACATAGATTAGGAAACTATCAAGCTGACAAAGAGGGGAATTCAATAAAGGGTGAAACTAAGAAAGTAGAGTGAACAAGGGCAACACGTTTGTATTTAAGAAGCAGGTCAAAAAATATTGTCCATGGACGCAGGGAACCAAGGACAGAGACCCTTTCATGGCATCTGTGAGGTTAAAATTATTTTCTTAATACTGAGACAGTATTAAAATGTCATTTGGTAGCTTTTTCTGGATATTCAAAGTCAATGTTAGGTCAAACTACTGGCACATGTACATGGATCAAAGAGCACTACTATAATCTAGGAGTGAAAAACAATTTCACCTAAGAACATCATCTTGACAAAGCAAATCAAAATTGTATTAAACCCTGACTCTTAAAAACCCTTCAAAATTTATTTTTAACGACGTCTAGGTATGTGCACGAGACTGCAGGTGCCGTGGAAGGAAGCAGAAGCCAAGCGTGTCGTATCCCTTGACACTGGAGTTACAAGAAGCTGAGGAGGACTGAAGAGGGAGGAGCTGGGCACCCAGCTCGGGTGTGGAAGAGAACACGTGCACTCCCAGCTGCCAACTATTTCTGCAGCACACTCTCTCTGCTTCTCAGAAATACTGCTTGGCCAACCCGAAGGCTGCGGACAGCAGATGTGCTCCACTCGGAAGCCAAGAAGCTAATGTGAACGCAAATCTGAACTGCAAGTATAACTTGTCACTCAGCATCACTCTCTCTAGTTTGTGTGTAAAGAACTGAATGACTTGTAGCTCCTGAGCTGTGAAGACCTAGGAGACATTTTCTTAAAAACAGGTAGAAGTAGTCTGACAAGTGAAAATACTACCAATGGTGACAAAATCTGAAGTAAAATCTCTGTGAATGCTGACTTTCCAATCACAATGTTAAGTTCAGACTTTTCTCAAAAAAATGATTTTTTAAAATGTGAGTTTACAAGAAAGTTACATTATGAAACATATCAGTGTTCTGAAGGTCTGTATAACTCAGTGAATATTTTTCAATTGACCATTCATTATGCACAGTTAAATATAGATTTTAGTGTAAGGCTACAAGTCATTGATATTCTTCAGATCTCCATTTTGCAATCAATCTTTTGAAACATACACCCCGTGTCAAGTTTTGATTCATCTGAAGTTCCTTCCAATTACATGCCTATTCAAAGCTGAATTCTTCCACGCACTTCATCCAGTCCATCACAGTGAACTACATGCAGAAGTCTGACAGTAGCTGTCACCACTTATCCAGATAGTCTGAGTATATTAAGCACACTTCAGGTTAGGTGCCACGCCCAGCAGTAGATGGCCAACAGAAAATGAACATAATGGTATTTTTGTAGACTTTTTTTTTTTTTTTTTTTTGCCTCATTTGGCTTTGTTTTGGCTTTTTTTTGTCTTATTGATCTTTTGCTTGTATATTATTGTTTCTATTTTCAATGTTTTTGGGTTTTATGTGTTTTTCTTTTGCTTGCCTAGCAAAAGTATTTTAATGCTACTTTGTGAAGGCCTTCATTTTTAAAACAGTTAACTTTATAAACATGTTATTGATGTTCAAATATAATTGTTAAATATTGTTACTCATAAATATTTTACATTTCAATGTATTACGATAAACTGATAAAACCCACATAAAAAGAAGTTCTTTGAGCCAGGCGGTGGTAGCGCATGCCTTTAATCCCAGTACCCGAGAGGCAGAGGCAGGTGGATCTCTGTGAGTTCGAGGCCAGCCTGGTTTACAGAGTGAGTTCCAGGACAGCCAGGGCTACACAGAGAAACCCCGCCTCAAAGGGGGTGGCTACAAACTTTGAAGACTAACAGGATACTAATAGAACTGCTTAGGAAACACCATTTCACAGATGGTATCTGTGAGATGTGCTAGTTAGATGAGAAAAGTGACTGAGGAATCGGGAGCCTGGAATGGAGCCCGGTAAAACCAATACAAGAAATGTATATATTTAAGTATGCAAAACAGAGAACGAATATCTGGTTCAAACTGATGTGGTGTCATGTATGATATTCAGGAAGAACAGGAATTTAGATGAAATTAGAAGTCTTAATACAGATGTTTATTAACATCGGCTTGTGTTAAGAGAAAGCTGATATTAATACAGCATCTGTGAACTGTTTCCTGACTTTGGGTGCCTATTATGGATGTACACCAAAACAAGAAAACAAAAAAAGAAAAAAACTCAAAGAGGCACTGGAGGAAATCAATGGTTTATTCTCTAATGTGGTGGATTTTCTTATGTTCATGAGAAAATGACATTAGAAAGGAAACAAATAAATTAGTACCTACTATATGCATAGGAAAAAGGAATTAATAAAAGAAACAGCAATGAAAAGTCTAGGATGCACTGATACAAAAACATGGGTAAATGTTTTCCTTAAATACCAAGGAAATTAGAGTATGATGCATGTAAACAACAGATAAAGAATTACTGATAAATGAATACAGTTCATGTCTTCTGACTTAACTTCTGAGCCATATTTCACATAGCTCATTCTAGCTAAGATTTAGAGTTAATGCCACTTTATAGGTGACTTATATTTATAAGTCAACTAGTTTACTGAAGGTGACCAGTGACACTTAGCTCTCACTTATGATCTAATTTGAAAATCACACACTTCGTTTTCTAATGGCTTTCTACAGAAGAGAAAGGAAAAGTTTGGAACACTACGTATCGACTGACTGGAGATCAAACCATTTCCCTAGCAGTAAACTCACTTCGGTCAGTGCAGACTAGGTATAGTAGAAGGCAGTTCTTCCCTTTCAAGAGTCAGATCGGCAAGATGTCAATTTAGCTGAAGTGGTTTGAATAAACCTTATTCAACACTCCAATGTTTGTAGAGTCTGAATTTTATGTCCAATGTGATATTTCAATTAAATGTGTATAGTTCAGTACAAAGTTGACCTTCTTCATGAGGAAAATACAACTTATCAACTTGTTCTTGTTGAATTAACTAAATATTTAACATACATTAAAATCTAACACCACAATGTTCAACAGCTAAAATGTAGCTAACTTTGCCAAAGCAAAACAGTCATCCTAACTTTATGAAATCTAATGACAAAGTTAGCCAAACAAAAAATAACACCAACCATAAACTATATTTCTACCAATTATTCTAAAACAAGTTCTTGAAGGAAAACTTGAATCTCTTCAAATATTAAATGTTTTTACTTTGTGATTACTTCTATTCAGAAACATTTTTGCTGTGTGCCTCTTACTAGCCAAGAAGAGGTAGTAGGTACTCAAAAGAGAGTTTAAGATAATTTATTATCCAAATCCACAGTTCTTATCATGCTCAAACTCTGGCTTCTTTTATAAGTTATTTCCAACACATTTTTGGTTTGGTTGTTCCCTCATCTTACATATTAGAAGTCTGAGCAAAAGCCATTCCATAGCTGCTTCTTTATAAGAACTATGTGAATATGGAAAATGTAACAAATGTAGAGATCCCAGGACAATTTAATTGTTAAAATAAAATGGGTACATTATTGTGTGATGGTTTCCTATTAGGTCCTTAATTTTAACCCAGTTAAGTCTATGCCCTAGTTCTTTATCTATTTATTCTTTTGGCTCTATAATGGTGTTTATTCTCTAAAAATGTTCAAAGAAGTGCTTAACACAGCTGGTGTAGAAAAACAGAAACAATTACCAGTCACCTACATGCTTAATATATATTCTCCCAAAAAAGTGAGAGGTGATTGTATTACTCAGAATATTTCTTCTTTCCTTGCAGAATTCTGTAAAAATACTACAACACTGGTTGTAGTAAGTTTATTATGTGATTAAGTTTATGCTTTATAGTTTTAGTTGTCAATTTAGAATTCTGTTAATAAGAGCATCACACAGCGCAGGAAACAATGCAAGAGTAAGAATTATTGGCATGGAATGATGGCTCAGCTGTTAAAAACACTTGTTAGTCTTGCAGGACCTGGGCTCAGTTCCTAACATCTACACGAGGGTTCACAACCATGCATAACTTTCGTTCCAAGGGGATCTAATGCTTTCTTTTGTTCTCTTCAGGTACCAGGCACACTCGTGATGCATACATGAACATGCAGGCAAATCAGTCACAACATAAAAGAATTACTGGCATTGTTTATCTTTCAGTCACACATGCTTTAACCGGTTGATGATAAATCCCTCTGGTGTTTACTTTTTTACTTGTCCATGGAAACACAGAACCATCATCGGCTTTCAACCTCTTTCCACCAAGTATCTTCTCACATATCCTTTTATTAGCATTATTTAGTAAGAATGAAAATGAATGAATTAAATTCCAATGTTATCTTCACAAAAGGCAATTTTTACTATTCCAGAAAACCAATTTAGTTTTCTTGTTATGTAACTGCAATTATTTCAAAATGCTTTAAATTATTACACCTAAATGAAACAACAGAGAAAAAAATACAATAGTGCAATATAGTCAGAAACTAGTGAGCTCACAACCCAGAGCCACAGCTCAGGAATGAAGAATTAACTTACATTGTATTTTTGTTGTTGTTGTTGTTGTTGTTAAGTAAGAGTTAACTTATTGATGTAGTTTTCTTTTTAGGAACCCCAAGGCTTCCACAATTATTTTACTTTAACATTTCTTATTTTAAGGTAACATAGACTTGGCTATCCATGCATTTCCAATCATTTAGGATCACTAATGCTCTTGTCTTTGCAAAGCAGGGAAAAGTAAC
This sequence comes from Peromyscus attwateri, assembly GCA_902168425.1. Lineage (NCBI taxonomy): Eukaryota > Metazoa > Chordata > Mammalia > Rodentia > Cricetidae > Peromyscus > Peromyscus attwateri. Next base: position 892 of record CABHPP010137710.1, on the reverse strand, counting down.
AATATAAAATTTAGAGACGAAAACCTTTTAAAGGTAAAACTGGAAAAGACCGTTTTGTGAAGTGTAAGAAATTGGATACTCAAAACTGGATTATACATGCAAGTTCTAAAGCAACTAATAAGCATTGAACATTTTAAATATATATATTGTGTGTGTATAAGTTAAAACATCAAATTACATGTTGGTATTTAGCAGGAAAATTTAATTGAATAGCTTTTGAGTGGTTCTTAGATTTTCAGATTTCTAACAGATTTTAGGTTGCTTTCCATACTAATTAAGATATATTTAAATGTTTGATGTAAAATTATATTTATTCCTTAATATTTATAATATTTAATATGTCTTTAAGTGGCCCCTAAAATTTATGGTTTAACATAAATGTTAATGGTTTCCATGTGATCAAAACAGGCCTGGGAAAACCGGCCTACAGGCCAACCTGTATTGCACTCATGACTGATGTGGGCAGGCCCTGTTTACTAGGGACAAAGCCACCCCTGAGCAGGAGGTCACAGAAGCACAAGAGAGAAGGCTGGACAAGCCTTGCCAGGCATGTCAGTGAACAGCATCTCTCCATGGCTTCTGTTCCAGTTCTTGCCTCCTGGTTCCTTTTTTGAGTTCCTCCTCAAGTTGCTTTTGGTCATGGTGTTTTACCAGACCAATAGAAACCCTAAGCCACCCCTAAAAGAACCCCAGACTGTAAACCAAACCAAAGCAAACCAAACCCGACTGTTCATCTGTGTTATAAACTAAACTCGCACACAGTTTTACAAGTTTGTTGAAAGCAGTCTTTGGAAGTAAGGAGACCCCCCGCGTCTTAGATAGGCATGTTTGTTCAAGCATCCTCTAAAACACCCTGTCATGGGTCAGGCTGGCCCTCTGCCTCTGTCACAGC
>CABHPP010137709.1:0-11004 GCA_902168425.1 Peromyscus attwateri | reverse complement strand
AAAAAAAAAAAAAAAACAAAAAAGATATTTATCCAGATATCTAGACTGACGAGGTGATTCTGCTGCGAGAGCATAATGGTGCCAGACAGTCTGGCTGTCCTACTTTTTGAAACCAAACTTGGAGCTGACTATTTCACAAGACCCACTGGCCAAAGAGCCCCTGGAATCCCTCTCTTTCCCCAGCACTGGAGTTACAGATACACATCACTGTTCCCCGCTTCTGTGTGGGTGCAGAGGACAAAACTCAGCTGTTCATTATTGAACACAAAGCACTTTCTCCACTGAGCCTTCTTCTTAGCTTCGAAATTCATTCTATTTGCTAACCAGGCTGTATGACTGTTACCAGAGGTCAGAGCTTAATTCAATTAGCCAACATCTACTGTTGCTGAGGAGTGAAATGTTGGGACACAGGAATATTTTTAAAATGATTTTCCAATTTGAAGATAGGCTTCTTCATGTACTCGATGTGAGCTAATCCTTACAAAGATTAGGATGCTAATATAAGAATAAACACAATAGATAATTGAAATAGTAATTGTCTTGTTTATAATTTGGTTATACATGATATGAGTACCTAGACAAAACATCACTGTGTGATGTACAAATGATGAAGAGTGGCATCTGATGAAGTAGAGATATAATGTCTCATTATGAAATAGACATGCATCATTACATTCATGAACTTATATATGGACCTAATTCAAAGCTGCTCACAGCATTAGCCTCTACTTCCTCTTCTTCAATGTACTTCTGGGCAGATAGGTTAGTGGCCTTTGACACAGTTATTTGTGAGAGTACATGAACTGCAGCCAGAATTCACATAGAGCATGCAAAGTTCAGTTGACAGCTATATGAAATTCCTCACTGAAGTTAACACTGTTTACTAATCTGATGCATTTTACTTCTCTTTTTGCTACTTTTAATTTTTTCTCTGGGAAATCTAAATGTTCTCTCCATATTAAGCTTTCATATTCAGTCTCACAAACTTTAAGCAAATTGATATTTGTCAGTCCAGCATTGGAATCCAAAAAGATTTTGTATCCCAAAACACTCCCAAACAAAAATTGCATCCCTCACCGTAGCAATGAAGGAGGACATCTTCCTATGTCAGCATCATCCCAACACATTTAAATCTTTAATCAGCTGAGCTGACTGATATCTTAACATCAGGATAACTTAGGAAAATTTATATCATATGATCTACATTTGGAGTTACAGAATCATGACCCCACAATATTTGTGTAACAATTGCTATTGTCATAAAAAAGAAAGAGGAGCAAATATTGCATTGATTAAAGTAACATATTGCACACATTACTGTAAATAGGAGTCATAGTTTTTAAGTCAAACTGAATTGGTCTGGTAGAAGAGGTTATTTTCAACTATTAACTTTTTGGAGAAATGGAATGAACTTAAAGAATATTCAGATTAAGCATCATAGCAATTGTAAATAGATTAAAAAATATATCCCAGATTATTTGTCCTAGAAAAAAAGTAGTAATATTTCTCACCATATGGAATTTTAAGCCATAACAACCATCCATCATGATGTGATATTGAAAGCACTGTTGAACTGAACAATTATATTAAAAAACACATATATTTAAAAAATATTACTAAAATTATTTCAAAAGTCAATACAACAATTGAATGGTATTTAACTTCATTTTGAAGACAGGGCTTTATGACGCCCATGCTTGCCTCAAACTAGCTAGGTAGCTGCAGATACAATTGGACTTCTAATCCTCCTGTCTCTACCTTCCAAATTCTAGAATTACATATGTGCATTACCATACCTGATTTATGTCATTTGGTAGACTGAATAAGGATTTTGCTTATGGTAGGCATGTACTCTATCTACTACCTGAGCTACATTCTCCAGACCACTTCTACTTTTTTTTTTTTTGAGTATTACTCTGTAACATTTAGTTTTAATTTATATGGAATCACTGTTGATATCACTGTTCTACTTTGCTTTCTGTTGCTGCAATAAACACTATGTCCAAAAGCAACTTGGAAAGGAAAGAGTTTTTTTGGCTTAAAATTTACAGTGCACCATTGAGGGAAACCAATGCAGGAAACTGTAGGCAGGATGTGAAACAAAGACCATGGAGGGATGCTGCTTACTGGCTTGCTCTCTCTGGCTTCCTTGGCTACTTTTCTTTTCTCTTCTTTTCTTTTTTTCTTTTTCTCAGTATTTTCTTTAATAAGAAATTTTCTATTCACTCTACATACCACCCACAAATCGCACCTCTTCCCTCCTCCCACCGCCCAGCCCTCTCTCCCAAGCCACCCCACATCCCCACATCCCCCAAATCAAGGTCTCCCATATGGAATCAGCAGAGCCTGGCACAGTGAGTCTAGGCAGGTCCAAGCCCCGTCCCACTGTACCAAGGCTGCACAAGGCGTCACACCACAGGCACCAGATTCCCAGAAGCCTGCCCTTGCACCAGGGACGGATCCTGATCCCCCCTGCCTGGGTGCCCCCCAAACAGTTCGAGCCAAACAACCATCTTCCATAGGCAGAGGGCCTTGTCTAGTCCCATGGGGGCTCCACAGACACTAGTCTACAGTTCATGGGCTTCCCCTAGTGTGGCTGGTCATCTTTGCACGTCTTCCCATCATGATCTCTATGTCCCCTGCCTGAAGAATCCCTCCTCTGTCTCATCAATTGGATTCCCGGAGCTCAGTCTGGTGCCTGGCCGTGGATCTTTGTATCTACCTCCATCAGTCACTGGACAAAGGCTCTATGATGACAGCTAGGTTATTCACTAGACAAGTCACCAGAGTAGACCAGTCCAGGCACCCTCTGGACCACTGCCAGCAGTCCAAGGTAGGATCATCCTTGTGGATTCCTAAGAGCCTCCCTAGCACCCTGCCTCTTTCTATTCCCATGATGTCCTCATCTATCATGGTATCTCCCTCCCAGCCTTCCCACTCCATCCCTGTTCCAGCTTGACCCTCCCATTTCCCTATGTTCTCATCCCCCACACCCAGTCCACTCATGTAAATTTCGTCCACTTCTCCTTCACTGGGTCATCCTTGTGTCCCTCCTAGGGTCTTTCCCTGTTAGCTATCGGCTACTTTTCTTATACAGTTCATGCCCACCTCAATAGGGATGGTACCACGCACATCATTACCAATCAAGAAAATGCCTCATAGACATTGCTATAGGATATTCTGATGGAGGCAATTCACCAACTGAAATTTACTCTTATCATGTCTCTAGTTTGTATTAAATTGACAAAAAGTAACCAGCACAAAAAATCAAAGAGAAATGCACCAAAAAAGTTAAAATTAGGAACTAACGTATTAAATAAAGTAGAAAATAGACTCAGAGTAAATGTATTTACAATTCATTCATGAGTCCTGGGGATAAGATTCTTCTTTTCTTGATTTGGAAAAATAAATTGAAGTGTGAACAATCATGGGTGTGACAAGTTATCCAGGAATGGGATAAATAGGAGGGTGTGTGTGTGTGTGTGTGTGTGTGTGTGTGTGTGTGTATGTATGTATGTATATTTAGGAAAAGAAAATGTGAGTTAGATAGGAGAACACGTTTCATGTGTTTAGCTAGTTGTGGTCAGTGCTGTGAGTCTTACAATCAGGAAGAAATCCGCCATTCTGGATAATGCCAGACTGAAAACAAAAACAAAAACCAAGCTTGAAAATGCCACACAATGAACATCTTATGTGAAACTATAAGGATTGAGTGTGTGTGTAAAGTTCATCAAACCCACTGGTGATTAGAATACAAAGTTTATGCTAATCAAGTCACTCGAGATAGAAATTAATTATGCACAAGTTTCACTGTCTTGTTTTCAGAAGAAGCTGGATATTACTTCAGCAGCTCAATTTTCTTATTTTCATTGAGCATAAATGTTAGCTACAAAGATTTTCACAGGAGTCTTGTAAAGATTTTTTGTGAGACTTAAACTTGAAACCAAGAAATGTTGGTCCTATGTGAGAGCATTATGTTGTTGGTTTGTTTTTCCACTTCTCTCTCAGGTCTCTCAAAGTGTATAAGATTGGCATATTTATAACATCGAATTTTTCAGTTTGAGTTGTTAACATTTATAGATCTCAAGCCAACCTACAAAACACACCATTTCAACATTCCACTGCATCATATCCCTCTTCAATATAGAAACAAACCTTTCAGCAAGCACAGGGAAGACAGATTATTAAGTGTTTCAAAGAAACACAGTTCCTGAACATTAATAAAATCTCATCTTGACTTTGTTTGAAACCCGTGTCTCACACACTGTTGCCTTGAGGTCCACACACACTATCATTTAGAGAAGTGATGTTGTACGAGGAAGCAATCAATATTTACTTTACTATTTTTTTCCTGTTCTTTGAGAATGATTAGTGAGATGGTAGCTAAAATCTGATTTTTTTCTTGTTCAATGTGAAGAATTATTCCTTCATCTAGAGAAAGTATGGGTGAACAAAGGCAGTCCTGTGTATATAGGTCTGGGTTATCATTAGGTTCCTGCATTTGCTTTCTTATGACAAAGCTTGAATCAGTTACTGTCTCCAAACTTCATTCTACCTCCTTGTAACTGAATACATCAGGTAGTATTTACTCCCATGATGCCTTATGAGAATGCAGTCATGTGCCATGATGCCTAACAGGCAGGAGAACATGTGTAATGAATGTTTGTTCTGCACTAAGGCCACACTTTATGTAGAATAAAACATCCTAATAAATATGCCATAATCTCTAAAGTTTTACAGAAATATTCTCCAAGGTGCAAACATTTACTACAAATTGTATTTATTTTACTGTCTTTTATTGTAATCTGGTGAACTACAGAAAATTTTGGGGGTCTCTGGTGAACAACTACCATACTAAGTGTGGTCCTAAGGATACAGTGCCTGTGTTTCCCATTTAATGTGTTCATAACAAGAGGTGCTACTTGGTTCATGCACAGAAATCAGAAGTCAAATTAACACCTAGGCAGTTGAGTCATTCCACATAAAGTCAGAACTAGAACACAGTGATCTGAACCAAGAGTATTTCTTCTGAATGTTGAGGGACATAATTTCAGGGAACATAAAGCCATCTGTGACAGTAAGATAAAATATGAAAATACAAAGGACATTATTCCTAATGTTTGGTGTTATTTTCACATTCGGAATGATAATTGTGTACCAGAAAACTACACTGCCTTTTCAAATGTCTGGTTTCATTCAATTTTGGGTTTTATTTAGAGTTTTAGAATATTACGTATGACTTTACTTTTGAAATTTTATATAAGCAAAGTTGAAAGAGTTTAAAATTCACTTATGTGAGAGCCTATCTTAATCATATAAAAGTAATGGCAGATTAAAATCTTGTTTTGCCCTTGATGAAGGTTCATTGTTTGAGAAATAATTGCAGTAGGAAAAGAAGTTGGATTGTAAGACTGAATGCCTGCCTCTTCTGTTACTGTGAAAGTTTCTGCATTAGTTTAACCTCAATGACCTTCAATTTATTTCCAGATAAAGGAGGGATAATAAAAATCCATCCTGCTTCCTTTATATGGTGTTTGCAAGAATTAAATGAAATCAAAGATGTTAGTGTGCCTTGTGATCTGCAAGGCTCTGTATTAATGTAAGGGATTATTCACTTCATCACTGTTAATAAACACATGAACTCTCTGCATCACAATATTGTGTAAGGCATCTTAAGAAGAAAATAATTGCCTTAGAAAGCAAATCGATTAATTAATTCATTGTTCCCTTTCATGATTCTGAATGCTTTTCTTACACACAACCGATGTTTTTCTACCACAAGCGTTTTCTCCTTTCTGAGCCTGGGAAAGAAGCTGTGATTTGAAGGGAAGGTGTGATTTTGAATACTGAAATAATATTCTCTGTAGGCCAAAACCCCAGCTCTTCAGGACATCTTGAAGAACTAATTTATCTGATCTGTAGTTGCATCACATGTTGTACAGAGTTTGTCTCTTTAACATTTTATGCAGTTGCTATTTGATTATATTTTGATTATATAAATATGTATATATATATAATTTACATACTCTGAGGAGAAACAAGAGAATGTACATTTAAAATAATTACAAACTAAACATAAACAACCCTTATAGAAAATGACAGAACATGGTAAGTTTTTTATCTACATTTATGACTTTCTCCTAAAAATCTATGGAATTTACATTTAAATATACAACAACTTAAATTTTATATAGAGGCAGAAAGGTGGTATTGGATTTATGGAAAAATTTATGCCCCTCCAATCTATGGTGATATTTTATTTGTGTTGAAATGTGATTTTATTTTTATGTTAATAAATAAAGTTTGCCTGGAGATCAGAGGTCATAGCAAGCCAGGGACAGCAGTCAGGCAGTGGTAGCCCATATCCTTAATCCAATCACATGGCAGGCAGAGTCTCTGTGTGGTCAAGGACACAGCCAAGTGTGGTGAGATGAGCCTTTAATCCCAGTACCAACCATAGAGACCTGGAGGTCTGTATAGACGGGCAGTGACGAGGAAGTGATGTGGTTGGGTTTAAAGTCAATGAGAAGGCAGAACAGAAAGGCAATAAAAAGACAAGTCAGACAGGAAGAATCTCTCTCTCTGGGGAACTGACGATGCGATAAGATAAGGTAGTTGTGACTCTCTGATCTCTTTGGCTATTTACCTCTGTATTTGGCTCTGTGTTTCTTATTTACTAAGACTGTTTAGAATTTCGTCTACACCAATCCCCCACCCCTACCCTGATATGTTCCACAACACATCCTCCTCCCAATTTCTTGGCTTTAAAAAATAATCTAGTGTTTATTATCTTATGTTGATATTATAATGTTTGTAGTAGAAATCTAATTTTTAAAAAAGCTATCAGACTACAAGAACACAGCCCACAAAATCAACTACAGGGCTCAGAGTGGCTCACAGATACTGAAGTGTCCATCAGGGAGCTTGTATGGTCTCACCTAGGTCCTCTCCATATATGTTATAGTTGTGTAGCTTGGTGTTCTTGTGGGACTCCTAACAGTGGTAGCAGGGGCTGTCTCTGACTCTTTTGACTGCTTTTGGGACCCTTTTTCTCCTACTGGGTTTCCTTTTCCAGCTTTAATATGAGAGTATATGCCTAGTCTTATTGTAACTTGCTATGCCTTATTTGGTTGATATCCCTGGGAGGCCTGCTCTTTTCTGAAGGGAAACAGAGGAGGGGTGGATCTGAGAAAAGGGGAGGTAGGGGAAGGGAGTGGGAGGAGAGGAGGGAGTGAAAACTGTACTGTGGTTGGGATGTAATATATGCAATAATAATAATAATAATAAATAATAATCATGAAAGCTGTCATAATAATGTCAAAGCAGCCAATGAGATGGCTCAGTAATTCCTTTTTGTTTTTGTTTATTTTCAAAATCCGACAATTTGAGTTTAATTTCTAAACCCACACAGTAGAAGGAGTGTACTGGTTCCCTGAAGTTGTCCTGGGGTATGTGCACACTTCCTCCACAATAAATAAATAAATGTAAATAAAAAATTAAAAGAGCTTTAGCAGGTTTCAGAGTAGTGTTTTGTTCTTTTTTTAGTGTTTTAATATTTTTGGAAACCACTTAATGTACATTAGTATTTACTTCACAGCTTGAATAAAACTTGTTTCAAAACAGAATGATTCTATGTTTCATTTTTTTTTTCAGCTACCTGTACCAAGCTTTTTCTTCCATACCTAGGCTCAGCCCTACATATCAGTCACTGCTCTCTTCTTAGGTGGTGAATGGCAAAGAGAAGAAATCAATATAATTGTGTTCTTTTGGATGTGTGTTCCCCATCACAGTGCATTCCATTTAATGATAACAGTCACATGAAATATATGTCACCTCCACTTTATAGGCAAAAGTAGTAGTGATAAAAGATGTTAAGTCATCCACCATTTCTCAAAAATCAAAAATGCATTTGAAACTAATAGTGTCTTAGTTGAGCAGCAACACACTTTCTAACACATCCAATTACCTTTCATAAATATCTACCGCTTGTGTATTAGGTGTTGTTTAGTGAAATCCTGTTGGAAAGATGTGCTTGCCAGTGGCCTTTGCACCATCATTTTCCTGAATAATAGTCTAGCTTTACAGTTCTGAAACCTTGGGCATTGATTTTCTTACAGATAAACAATGGCATAGTCATGACCTAGGGTTTCTATGGCTGTGATTTAAAAAACAGAAGAAAACAAACCTATGGAAAAAAGCATAACGTTGTGGTACTTGTCCCAATGATGTCATTAGTATCAACATATTTCAAACTTTAAAAGTCCAATGATCTTTAAAAATTTAAACTTTAAAAGTTCAGGACATTAAAAATATCCAAAATCTCCCTAAAACTGTAAGAGTATAAATAACTCTGTGTTGTACTTATGGAACTCAAGATCTTTTAAGCTCCAAAGGTCTTGGCAGTGGCACTTCAATGACTGCCATCCATGTCCTACTCACTTTTCCTCCTAGGCTTAGGCCAGCTCTACTCCACAACTGCTGCAGTCTTTGGTGATCTTCCCATGAGGCTGTCATGCCCAAAATGCTTTGATTCCCCACTGCTCCTGAGCTTTCTTTGCCCTGCCAAATCATGGCCATCCGCAACTTCCCTCCATGACTCCTTCAGTCCTGGTTGTTGACTGCAACTGAGGCAGCATCTTCACTATGACCTTTCATTGACTCTCTTCAGGTACTCCAGCACTGTTATAAGCAACCAAGCCTCAACTGTTCTCTATGACTCCTTTGGGACCACATAACTAGTACAACCTGTTTGACTCATATATTCCCAAGTTTGGCTGCCAGTATGAAATGCACCCTTAGCAACCTCTGGACCACAGCTTCTGTGTGCTGACCCTGAGGAAACATTCCCAGATGATTTCACTTCAATGATGTAGGTCTATTCTCAATCACAGCTGATTCCTCAGCCCCAGTTAGCCAACATGTATTGTCCCAGCAAAGCAAAGACTTCACATTAGTGGTTCTTAATTAAAATAAAATCCCACAAAGACCCCAGTAGGGATGTTATTTTTTCTGAAACCCCACAAACCATACCTCTGCACTCTCATCAGTCTTATATTCCAAGCTACCACAGAGCAACCCATTAAACTTTCATAACTTAATAATTTCTCAAGCCCAAAATATCACAATCCTCCCCCAAACACCTGGTCTAATCTGTCATAGCCTGCTACCAATTTCTGTCTTAGGGTTTCTATTGCTGTGGTAAGGCACCATCACTAAAAGAAACTTGTGGAGGGTAGGGTTTATTTCACTTATACAACCAGGCAACAGTATATATCACTTAAGGAAAGTCAGGGCAGAAACTCAAGGCAAAAATCCCTGAAGAAGGAACTGATACAAAGACCATGGAGAAGTGATGCTTACTGGTTTGTTTTTCATGGCTTTCTCCGATTGCTGTTTACAGCCACCAGGACCACCAGCCCAGGTTGTCTTGACTGATGGTCAATCAAGAAAATATACCACAGTCTTGCCTACAGGCTAATCTGTCGAGGTAATTTTCTCAACTGAATTTTGTTCATCCAAAATGACTCTATCTTGTGTCAAGTTGACAGAAAACTAATGAACACACATCTCTAAGAGAAAGCCATGTTTTTAGTGGATTTTTTGTTGTCTGATCTTGAGTTGTTTCAGGTTATTTCCATGCATGCTCAAAATTATTAAAATCATTATGTCTGTCCTTTACCATCCTCATAAAAATTCATAACATTAAAGTCCTGACTGGTTATATGAATAAAGTTGGGGCCATCAATTTAACATCAAGAGATTAGGGAAAACCTCATATGATAAACTGGATTTTAATGTACTTGAAGAGTTTCATAGGAGGTGGACTAGAAAAAAGAATAAAACAATGCATTTCTGGGTAAGTAACCTGAAGAATGTGCTCTAGTGCCATTTGGCTGGAATTAATTTACAAACTGCCAAAAATATTCAACAGAACTAAAATCATTATAAGTCTATAGCACTACATTATACACGTCTCTTTTTGTGAGGTCATTGAATTCTCTATCATTACTTCGATGTAGCTGAGAATGTTTTGATATGCTGACTTTACAAATGAATAAATAACAGATTTCTCAGCATTTGGACTTGAACATCTAGAATAGAAGATCTACTTTAGTGTTCAAAAAGAGGTGTTGGAGAGATGGCTTTGCAGTAAAGAACACTTGTTAGTCTTGTAGAAGATGCAGGTTCAGTTCCCAGCACTCAGTTCAGGCAGCTCACAACTTCCTGTAACTCCACTTCCAAAGAACATAATGGCCTCTTCTGTCCGTGAGAATTGGGCACACACATTTACACATATATACATCCAGGCAAAACACTCATATACATAAAACTAAAATAAATTTACATCTGATTTTCCCCTGAAGTAAGTCACCACACAAGCACACAAAGATGCCATCTCCCTATACCCAGAACCAAAGTCATCCTTATTGTTGAAGACAAAGGGATACAGGAGTCTGATTCCAAAATCATGTTGAGTCCTTTCCATTTCACTACCATAATATCATATGATGTTGTACTATTCTTCTTGTCCACAGCTACCCACTTCATCATTAATCTTAGCCTCTAAAACACACAGAACAGGTTGTGTTGAGGGAATGAGGTCTTTGAGCTCACATATAAGCACTAAGGAAAACAGGAATGTTAAGCACATAGACTTGTCGCTTCAAATAAAAAGTACATTCTACCTGTTTTCCACCCAGAAAGCTGGAAATGGATGTTGTTAGTAGCCTGGTGTTCTGTGCTATGGGTAGGCCCAGGACATACTCAAATCCTTCAGACTATTATGCTTACACAGACTCTCCCTCCCTAGATCTTTATCTTGAACATTGCTTCTCAGTCAATAGAACCCATCTTTAAGGGAAATGCCATATGTACTTTGTAACCTGGTGACCTCTATGCTATCTCTACGACAAAGACCACACAATATTCTAGGCCCTTATGCAATAGAATCCATCTTTGTGGTAGAGGTCATATGTACTTTGCAAAAGAATTTTGATGTAGTCA
>CABHPP010137708.1:0-28752 GCA_902168425.1 Peromyscus attwateri | reverse complement strand
TTTTTTTTATGAATTTAAAACGCAAATAATAACCTTGAAGAGAATGCTTCCCAAGCCCTAAATGCCCTGGTCCTAGGAAAAATGGCATCGTTCTTTCCTGGAAAAACATGTCAGCCTATTCCTCTACTAAGGAAGGAGAGATGGCCGAAGAGCTGGCCATCACAGACCCGATAATCCGGGAACTGCTTTTCTCTCAAACATTTCCTCCACTAAATAAAAGACAGCTGTTATATACTGTTACATAGCACTGAAGACTGTCAGTGAGGTCTGGAAACGACAGCATAGGTGTCTCTAAAGGTGGCCTGAGTGTGGTCTGTATGCTCCTATAACCTAAGGGAGACCTGTGTTTACACACAGAGATGCCTTGGCTTTGTCTGGTAAACGAAACCCTGCCTGAAGCGCGGGAAGACATGGAACCTGTCTGTAGACCACTGAAACCGAGTCCTGCGTTTCACAAAGGGATAAAACAGCTTGTCCTTTCATCTTGCCAAATTATTCTTTATTCTGAAAGCAGTTGTCTGGGGCTCTTTTATTAAGTAGCAACCACTGGGCTTTGGGGAGAGTTTTCAAATTGTTTACTTGCAAGGAAGAAAAACCTCACAGCTAAATGTTAGACATCACCGGAAAATAATAAAGACAAAGCAGTTCTCAAATTTTCATGAGTCGATAAAAAAAAATGGTTCCATTTAGAAAAAAAAATCAATTGACAGATACGTTTTGGAGGATGCAGCTATTACTTAAAGCAAGAAAAAAAATCCTACGGTCAAATTCCTTCTATTTGTACTTACTCCTGATCTTGAAACATTCTCCACCAACATTCCCGACGCATGTTATCACTGGTGCCCAGCAGTGGCTTAATTTTTAAGTAATGATGGGATAAAACACACATACAGTTTTTAGATGTTAAAGACCAGAGCAGCTATTTCTCCGGAACAGTAGGAGTCTTTTCAGCACATCCCTTTTTAAGCTCTAACAAGATGCCATCTTTATAATTTGCTTGAACATATGTTGTACTAAATGCCGCATGTCTTGATTCTAAATCTAAATTGGGAAACATGAATTTCTGAATTTTGAGATGCCATGGCACGTATATCAAAGCAGTCATGAGAACAGGCGATATTCCTAAAACCCCGGGCCGGGGGGAGGGCTGTGTTTCTTTGTGACGTACTTCATCCTCCTTTATGTGGATTTAAATGAGATCACTTGAAACAACCATTAGTTGCTATTGTCGACCTGCTCTATGCAAAGGAAAATATTAGGTTTTTGAATTATTTGTCTGGGGGGGGGGGAGATAAAAAGGAAAAACATTATTCCAGTTGTCTGAGCCCCAGACTTAGAGAAAAGAAAAAAAAAATCAAGAAGCAGAGAAAACAGATCACAGCCTCGAGATCTCATACTGTACTTGCAGCCAGTCACTTATACTTTCCAGACAATTCTTGGAAAAGTCTATTTGTTAAGGTTGAGCATTTCCGGGAAGAAGAGGGGAAAATCCTTAGGGGGTCAACAAATAAGATCTTTTCAATCCTGGCCGTTCACCCGGTATTCCGGAGAAGTTCTCTCTAAGTCTTGTCCAGGTGCATGGAAACGGTGCTTCCTCTCTTCCCCTCACTTGAGTCTGAAATGAAACATGTCTTGCCTCCTACCGCACCCCCTTCTTCCCTAGTTTTCTCCATGCCTTCCCTCTTCCCTTTCTCTTTTTGCAGCCTGTGGTTTCTTTTTAGGGAGGAGAATGGAGAATGTTGATTGCTAAAGATGGCGTTTCTACCCGGTGCTACACTGCCCTCTCGTGGTTCAGAGCCGCACTACGCGCCCTTTTTTTTTTTTTTTTTTTTTTGCCTCCTCACTAAGCTGCCTATCTACCTTCCAGCCTTCCAAACTTCCTCCCTTTCTGCCTCCTCTTTTCCCTCCTTCCCTTCCTCCATTCCTTCTACACCTCTCTCTCTTTCTTTCTTTCCTTCCTGTTGTTCTTTTCCTCTTTCAACAGCCAACCTTATCCTGTGTGTGAAAAAAAAGGACTTGTGGAATGTGTGTACTTAAAATTCAAAATGATTTACAAAAAAGCAAGCTTTGTAATTAAACTCTGTCCTCCCCCAGACTGAACTGGCTCGTTCAATCCACACGCTAAACTGGACCAACTCTAAGACGCTGATGTCCTGGGTAATCTTTAGAGAATACCTGTCTCTCTCTAAGAAACTCATATGCAAACTTGATTATTTCCATAAAACTGGAAGACAAAATAATGAACAAATACCTCATATTACCAGAAGAGGGAGCCACTTAGACTTGCCACCTCAATGGACTGAAATGTTACCTATTCAAGAGGCTAAGGCAAGAGGATCAAAAGTTCAAATCCAGCTATGTCATTTAGTGAGACCCTGGAGGACAGGGTGGTGGTGGGCAGACCTGGGACTCAGTGGCAGAGTGCATGCCTAGCATATGTGAGGCTCTGAGTTTTACCCCAGCACTGAAAAGGCAATAAAATGGTCTTTGATGTGATTTTTAGCAACACTCAAATAGCATGGCCATCTGATTAGCAGCTGTCAAATTTTACTACTAAATCCCTTATTAGCAAGCTTGTTAGCTCCCAACTCTTTCCCCTTTGGACATTAACAGCCAACTTCTAGGATGAAGAGAAAGGTATATTAACAGATGGTCACCAAGTATGGTTATTTCGTTTAATTACTACTCTGCATTTAAACAGTATTTACCCAAACATTCCACTGCTCTAAGTAAAGGACCAGAAAACCAACATTTTAATAGTACCAATTAAAAACCTTGCTGCTTCCATCTCAGTCCATCGGTACACTCTCAGAAGCAATATAGACCTCCAACTTTGTGCTCTAACTTGTAGCAGGGGCTGGAAAAGATGGATGGGGAGGAGCAGCCATATGCTACAGGAAGTTGTAAAGGTTAACTCTGTTTCATGGTTGCACTGATCTACACTTCGTGGACTTGACCTTCCAGGGGAACAAGGACCATTTCTCATTCAGAACCAGGCCACCTGCTCCCAGAAACTGAGTCCCCTGAATAACTGAGCGTTTCAGAGAAGTCCCTGAAAAATAGAAAATAGCCAGGAGTGATGGCACAGACTTGTAATCCCAGCTATTCAGGAGGCAGAATCAGGCAGATCACATGTTCATGGTCTGCTTCCTGCAGAGTCAACTGAAGACCAACTAGAGCCTATCTCAAAATCTAAAAGGAAAAGAAACAAGTGGAATTAAAATGAAAGGAAAATAGAATCTAAAATGTTGTCTCTTAGTTATTTTTCTACTGCTGTGAAGAGACAGCAAGACCAAGGCAACCTAAAGAAGAAAGAGTTTATTTGGAGTTTACGGTTTCAGGGGGGAGTCCATGACCATCATGGCTGGGAACATGGCAGCAGGAAGGTAGGCATGGTGCTGGTGCAGCAGCTGAGAGCTCGCATCATGGTTCAAAGTGCAAGGCAGAGAGCTAACTGGGAATGGCATGGGCGTATGAAACCTCAAAGGCCACCCTCAGTTACATACCTCCTCTAACATAGGCCATACCTCCTAATCCTTCCCAAACAGTTTCACCATTTAGAGACCACGCATTCACACACATGAGCCTATGGGAGCCATTCTCAGGCAAACAACCATACTCCTAGCAAAACATTCCTGTTCAGAATTCTCATCAACACGAGCATCGTGTCTCCATCAGTGAGATGCTGCATGTATAAACCTGGAAATGCTTTCTTAGAGGCCATCTTCTTTCAGAATAGAAACCTACAGCTTTCATCTGCATCCTCCTTTGTCTCTATTGCACAGTGACATAAGCAATTAACCCCAGCTTATGACTTCAGAGGATTCCGGCTCTTTCAGTGATCAAAGCACGACCTATGAGAGCCTATTTTTCACCGATCTGCTTTGTCTTATAAAGCTCCCACACGTTAGTGTCGATTCAGCTCCACCAGACCTACACGTTAGTGTCGATTCAGCTCCACCAGACCTCTGCCTTTTCACTGGCTATCGTGTTTCTCATCCTTCCAGTGACGAATGAAACCTTCAAAATTCCAGCACTGTTTACTTAAGCCATGAAGAGGAAGAAATGGGCTGCCTCAGGTTCATCTGCTCAGTGCATCGAGTTAAACAGCATCACTCCTTTTCAAAAATATAAAACATGTGTGCTGGGAGTGGTATTGCATACTTTTAATCCCAACACTCAGGAAACGGAGACAGGCAGATCTCTGGGAGTTCAAGGCCAGCCTGGTCTACATAGCAAGTTCCAGTCTGACCAGAGATACATCGTGAAACCCTGTCTCCAAACAAAACAAAACAAACAACAACAAGAGGATATTAATATGTGCATATAACAACACAACTCTTTCAACTTACAGAGAAGAAACTGTTGCAAATTTACAAATCTTTCACTTGCAAATGATTGCTCATCTGCATATGGAGCAATGATACTTGAAGTCGATGGAAAAGGAGAAAATGCAAATCCGAAGCCCGCATACTGTAAGTGTATCCACGTTGCAATATTGTCCTGTGGAACAATTAATCCACTAGGCAGCAAAGGCCTTTGAATATGAGTTCAGAATCTTGTGGCAGCATATTAATTCTTTCTCACCATCCAGATACGATATGTGTATGAAGATGAAAAACAAAGAATTGTGTTCTTACAAAATCAAATCTACCCATGATTGCTAT
Organism: Peromyscus attwateri; assembly: GCA_902168425.1. Lineage (NCBI taxonomy): Eukaryota > Metazoa > Chordata > Mammalia > Rodentia > Cricetidae > Peromyscus > Peromyscus attwateri. The sequence goes on along the minus strand of CABHPP010137708.1, from coordinate 24,085 downwards.
CTTCAGATAGACAAATATGAACTATGACAGATGGAAAGCTGACTAGAATTCAATTGAGTCAGTGCAGGAGAAACCTCTTCATAAATCCCATAAATAAATGAATGGGAAGAATGGTGAGCACTCCCACATTGAGTATGTGTCAGGAAAGATCCTTCTTAACGAAAGAAGCATAAATTTGTTCAAGATGTCTCTCAACTTCTTCATTTTACCTTGTGTCAGTTTGTCGTTAGGACAAATTGTTTTCAGACTAATTATACTCTTAGCCGTAGAAGGGAACTTTGAAGACAAATTTTCTGCTGGGTTGAAAAATCAAGACTTAAAGACTAAATGCAAATGGCTGTCTACCTTATAAATGAGAGTGTTTAGAGAATTATATTAAAGCAAGACACATTTATATGCAAGCAGCTACCCAGTAATGCCCACTTCTCTTTAAACCTTTTATACACACATTCAATTTTCCATCTGCAAAGTAGTGATCTGTAGACGACACGTGACAAACACATAAAGCACAAGTTATGTGCACCACCTCGGTCCTTCTGCCTTGGTGTCTGGGGCAGAAGCAGTCATCTTACCACTTGGATGGGACCGGGACATCTCTGACCTACAGAGCTTATAAAAGTAAATCAGTCACCGAAATTCTTGTTATTTGATGTTTTCCTCAAATTAATGCTTTTTATTTCACCTACCATGAACAGACTGCTTGGTGATGGAAAGACAGACATGTTCCTGAATTCCTGAATGACATCCAGCATAAGGTCTCTGCAGAGGAAACAATGTTCTGGCTGCCAAATGTCAGCATAAGAACTAATGACAGGCTTCAAGCAGAAGCCCAGTCAAGACAGCAAATGCCCCAGGAGGAGTCCAGAAGTCTGTTTGCAGAGAGCTGGGGTTTTTGGTTGGACCCAAGCAGACTTCACAGTCTCTGTGGGGAAGGAAGAAAACAGAAATGAAAATTGGGAACTGGGCAGAGCATCACATGGATCTAGAAGAAACTGCCAAAATAACTTAGTAATCAGATATGAAACAAAGCCAGAGTCTGATGATGAGGAAGGATGCTCACCACAGAGCCTACTGTCCAGGGCAGAAGGCCCTCTGGCCTTCAGGAACCAGGGAAGCAAGAGGATATGAATGATCAACCATGACAGGCAAGAATGCTGAGCTATTTTTCATGTGGAGCAATTTAATTTGTGGAAGTAGTTGGTAATATAAAGCACAAATCCTACTAGAGGAACCAACAGCTACAGCTGGTAATATTGCCTTACCTGGGTTTCGCTTACCTAAGAGTCTTTTGGACAATCCTCAGTCTATTTTGTCATAGCAGTTTTATTAGTGACCAAACCCCTTGTGATGGTTAATCTTAATGGCAAATTTGAAAAGATCTGGAATCACCATGGAAACAGACCTCCAGGCATGCCTATGAAGGACTACCTAAGCTACATCATTGAGGTGGTCACAAGCATTCAATAGCACGGGATCAAGCTCCTGCCACCATGATGTCCCCATCATGGAGGACTGTACCCTAGAACTGTGAGCCAAAATAGGCCCTTTCATTCTTACAGTGCTTTCGTCGGAGATTTGTTACAGCAACAACTCAACAGTATGCCTCCATTTTGTCTGGTAAAGAAGAGCCCTTTGGAATTTCTGTATTGTCTGTGTTAATTAGGGAAGAGGGCAGAAGACTTGAAACTGAAATCGAAGGCCATTATAGACTCATCAGTAATCTTAAACGTTTACAGCTTCCCTTCAGATTTTGCTCTCTTACAGACCCATCTACTCGGCCTTCAGTAATACTCTTGGATTAGTTACTTTTATTCTTGCTGTAAAAAAATATCTGACAGAGCAACTTTACCAAGAAAGATTTACTTGGCTCATGGATTAAGAGTGGATACAGCCCATCATAACAGGAAAACATATCCGAGTGTGAGGCAGCTGGTCCCACTGATGCCTCAGCCCGGAAGCAGAGTGGTATTAGTGCTCAACTGTTTTTGTTTGTTTAGTTTTTTTCCCCTTTTCATTTGATGCCAGCCCCGATGCCATGAGATGGTGCCATCCACATTGAGGATGGGTCTTATTTCTTCACATGGCCTCTCTGGAAACACTTTCCCATAAACCCACAGAGTTCTGTCTCCCAGATGATACTAAATCCAGTCTAGTTGACAATCAAGATTAACCGTCACGGTATGTAAACGTTAGCCATCAGGAATGGAAAGATCTGCGTGTAATTTTAATGGACCTTCTGTGTGTGCCTCAATGTGTGAATGTAACTGTAAACAACTTCCAAACAACCTCAGCTTTTCCAGAAAGCCCTCTTGCTTTTTCCTGAGGGGGAAGGGGATAGATTCCAACTGCTCATTGTGAGTCCACCACTTCATCTTTGCTCAAAGACTAAGGGGGGACTGTCACAGTGCTGACATTCTTTTCATCGGTAGAATATTGTACCATGAAATTGAACTTATGATATACAATATAGAAAATAGCTTACATTATAGTCTACCAAATAAGACAACAACAGGTAATGAAGTAAAAAGGTAAATGCCACCATATGGAGGTACACAGTGGACCATCAGGATGAAAAAAACCAGGCCTGAAGATTCAGAAACAACTTATAGAAGAATTACATCCAAGGCAGCATGTATGAATAGATCTGAATGGCAAAGGAACTGAGAAGAAAGTGCTCAGAATAGAGCACATTGGAGAAACAACAATGTACAGAGTACATTGGGCACACTAAGTTTATCTCAACTACCAGAATATTTTTATTAAAAATATTGACAAATATTCTCATGCCACAAAACCGTGTCTCATGGATATTATGTAACATGATTGAAGAGAAATTTGGAGGGAGCTGAAGAGCATTTATCCAACAAAGAGTTACTGGGACTGCAGCATGTATAGCCTCTGTTGAGGGTCACAGGAGGATGGTGACAAACAAGGAAAACCAAAACCCTACCAAAGGTCCCCCTTTGGCACTGGCATATAACACAAGGCCCCAGTGGGTACCTGAAACCACGGATGTGCCAAACCGTACGTATAGTCCACTTTCTGCTCCTATATGTGCACACCTATGAAAATAGTTGATATATAATGTAGGCACAATAAGAGTAGCAGCAATGAATAACAAACAGAGCAGTTCTCACAGTGTACTCTAACAGAAGCCATACATACGCTGTTTTCCCCTCGTCTTACTATTCTTGGACTTTTTCAGTTATAGGAAGCAGTTGTCACTTTGTACCTAACTTATAAGCATTAATATACCGGGGCTTTGTGGCCACTATTAAGTAAAATGGAGTTGTTGTGATTCTGTGACAGTCAACTTAAGTAAAAGAGCTACTTACTGACGAGTGGATGGGTAGCACCTATAGCATGGATAAACTGGAAAGGGGATTATTCATACCCTGAGAAGGAAAGCATTAGATTTCCCACACTACCCAAACATCATGCAACTTAAAATGTACAAGTTGGCCAGGCGGTGGTAGCACACGCCTTTAATTCCAGTACTTGGGAGGCAGAGGTAGGCAGATCTCTGTGAGTTTAAGGCCAGCCTGGGCTACAGAGTGAGATCCAGGAAAGGCACAAAGCTACACAGAGAAACCCTGTGTCAAAAAGCCAAAAAAAATTTTAAAAATGTGCAAATTGTTTATTTTTGGAATTTTCTATTTAATATTTTTGAGACTGGGGATGACCATAGGTAACTGAAGGAATAGAAAGTAAAACTACATAAGAAAGGGAACTGTGCTTCCAGTGAATTTTCCATTACCAAGTAAGCAAAATATTTAAATAAACCACACACACATTTCACACACACACACACACACACACACACACACACACACACACCCCAGAACAAACAATCCAGAAACAATCATCAATACTATGCCAGAGATTTAAGTGGGTGAAGTCGCAAACTGTGAGTGGGCAGTGACACTGGGCTGATTTCTGACGGTTCCTCTGAGAAGAGAGCATTTAGGTTGAACACTGAGTGACAGAGGACCTGTGCAAAAGTCAGAAGGAAGAATGATCCAGACCTGAGAAACTGTGTCCCCAAATCTCAGGGGCAAACATGGTCCTGGCAAGACTGGAGGACAAATGTCAGCCAATGCGGCTGATCACGGAACAGGAGCGACCACGTGAGGGGAGGGTTGCGTTGTCAACGCAGTAGGAAGCAGGTGTGAATGAGAGTTTAAAAATAAGGGTGAAAAGTTATGCAGATCTGATTCCCTACAGTCAGGGAAGTAGGAGCCGGAGAACAGCTGTAAGTTTGATGTCAACCTTGTCTACATAGTATGTTCCAGGCCATCCAGGGGTACCAAGTGAGACCTTGTCTCAAAATATGTGATAAACATATATATATATTATACACAAAAACGTAACAGTACAGTATGATAGTGATATAATAAATATTTCATAAAATAATAGTAATTCAACCAATACTTATCCTAATTTACATTTTCAAAAATATCACATTGCTGAATGGAAAGGAATCAGATGTGTATGGGAGTACTTGGCTGTGTTTTGAATATAACTTGTGTCCCCAAGGTCTTTGTATTGAAGTGCCACCTTGAGGCATTCGCAGACTGGAAATGTAATTCAACTTGTTACTGGTATTTAAAGCAACCTTTGGGAAGTGACCAGGGTTAGATAAAGTCCTTTGGGTGGAAACTATAAATAAATCCTGTGGCTTCAAAAAAAAAATCAGAAGAGATATCGGGCAAATGCATACACATTCATACTCCATGTGGTGCTCTGTTCCATCCCCAGAGTCTTCCAGCAAGACTACCTCCCATGAGACTCCTTGACCTTGCCCCTCCAGAACCATAAAGCAGCCTGACTCTGGCTTTTCATTATGGTAATGAAAGCAATCAGTGTAGTACAATTACTGTTACCAGGCTATGGATGAAAAATTCGTGTGACTTAAAACAGGAGAGGGAGAGGATTGATTTAAGCTTGCATGGACCTCACAGTGATGGAGTGGAGACATGGATGGGAGAAAAACTAACATAGAGTAAGTTCCAGAGCTTAGATTTAGGAGACTGTGGGAAGGCGGTGCCTTGGGATGGGCAGAATGATGAATGGGGCCAGTCTGCTGGAGAACGAGAAGGGGAGCACTCACCTTTGACAGTGATGGATGATCTGGAGCTGCTCTGTGATTAACTTGTGCTGCCCTTGGACATTAGGACAAGTCTGTGCAGCCATAAACCCATGGTCACTCAGCAAATGCAGTGCCAGAGTCCAGCATTGCCATGGTTTGGATGAGGCGACACTCAGAATCTGCGGCTGCTACTGCTGTCCTCCAGGGACCTGCCATGGCCTCTTTAGTCACTGCCTGTTGCCTGGACTGTTTTGTTTCAGGGCATCTACCCAACACCTCTTTGTTGGGTATTTGGAATCTTCCAATCATTTCCCATACTGATTATTATGCCATTCTGAAAATCCTTGTTTTAAGTCCTTGGTCAGTCAGAACCCATAGATAAAACCTATTTGGGGACACACTGTTCACAAAAGGCAGCCCCACAGCTTACCACCTCAACTTCAGTCAGGTACCCTAGGTGGTAACCTGGCCATAGGAACGTTGGCTGCTGTTTCTCAGAAATGACCTGGGAAAGGCCATTACCAAGATCACCAGCCCACCCATCCTATTCCCTAGCTCAGCCAAGACCCTCCATGTCAACCCCTGCTTCTAAATGAAAGTCCTTTCTTCCTCTTCATCTCTCTCCACCCCCTTTCCCCCTTTTTCCCTCTCCCTCTCCTTTTCTCCCCTATCCTCCACAAGCAGAGGACCTGTCTTTGGGCCGTTATGCCAAAGAACACTGGAATGGAACTCGTTTACTCTCCACCTAAACGAAACCACAGATGATTGCTCTCCCCCATCCCGTCACACTCATACACAGCCACAAGTTCCCAAGAGCGAAGGTCGGGACGGCTGAACCATGTCACAGGGCCACAGTGTCCCAGGTCAGCTCCTGGCAGCTGCATTACCGGCTTTTCTCGTTGTTGCAACCCAATATCTGACAAAAGGCCATCTCTAGAAAAGGGATTTATTTTGGCTTACGGGTTGAGGGTAGCAGTATCCATCATCCTGGGGATGGGATGGCTGTGAGAGTGGCTCGAAGCTGTGGCAAGAACTTGCTAATAACATCTGGGTAGATGAAGACGTAAGAAGGGGAAATGCTGGAGCTTGACAGGCTTTCTCCCTCTCCATCTTTTATTCAGTCCAAGAGCCCAGACTATAAGATAATGTCTTAATTATTCTTCTGTTGTTGGGAAGAGACACCATGACCAAGGCAACTTATGAAAGTGAGCAGTTAATTGGGGGCTTACAGTTTCAGATGGTGAGTCCATGACCATCAGAGTGGGAGAATGGCAGCAGGCAGCAGGTATGGTGCTGGAGCAGTAGCTGAGAACTTACATCCCGATTCACAGGAGAGAGAGAGAGAGAGAGAGAGAGAGAGAGAGAGAGAGAGAGACTGGAAATGGCATGGGCTTTTGAAATCTCAAAGTTCACCCCCAGTGACGACACACCTCTTCCAACAAGGCCACACCTCCTAATCCTTTCCTGAACACTTCTGAAGTGCATGAGCTGTGCTGGCTAGTTTTATGCCAACCTGACACAAGCTTTAGTCATCTGGAAGGAAGGAACTAGAAAACGTCTGTATAAGATTGGGCTGCAGGCAAGGTTGTAGGGCATTTTTTTAAATTAGTGATTGATGTGGGAAGGCCTAGTACATTGTGGGCGGTGCCATCCCTGGGCTGGTGGTCCTGAGTTCTATAAGAAAGCCAGCTATGAAAGCCACAAGGAACAAGCCAGTAAACAGCATTCCTCCATGGTCTCTGTAACAGCCCCTGCCTCCAGGTTTCTGTCCTGCTTAAGCTCCTATCCTCACTGCTGTAATGATGAAGTGTTATACAGAAGCCTGAGTGAAAACAAATCCTTTCCTCCCCAGTTTGCCTTTGGTCATGGTGTTTCATTGTAGCAGTAGGGACCCAGACTAAGACTGTTGTGTGATATTTTGACTTTATTCTGAAAATAAAGCTTGCTTTGAGTCAGAGGGCAGAGCTAGCCACTTGTTGACCAAAATTAACCATAGAGGTTTGGACGACTGTGGACAGATAGGAGACAGGAAGTAGTAGGGTGAGGCTGAGAGAGGATCTCAGTCCCTTTTTGGAGGAAGAAAGGGAAGAGGTAGGAGGTGACTGGTGGCTTCTTTGCAGCTCCTCTGATCATTCTGGCTCTCACCCCAATATCCGATTCTCGACTTTTTATTGATAAAGAATAATTAGTTAAACACTTCATAGAGGGCAGGAGCCATTCTCATTCAAACCACTTCAGTTGACATCACATTATGGTCACATGTGGGTCCTTCCTCAAATAACCCTTTCTGGAAACACTGCCAGAGGTGTTTCTGCTGAGTAAGTCCAAATCCAGTCAAGCTGACAATGAAGATTTGCCAGCATGGTGTTGATGAGGAAAGGGAAGAGCTCCCTGCTCCCTCCTGCCCTTCCTTCTATCCTCCCCAGTGCCAAGAACAAAGTGCTCAGAAACACCAAGGATGATGGAGAGGGACTGATGATAGCAAAGGGCATGAGCCCAAGGATGGCCTCTTCCTCAACTTGTCATAGGCAGGAGCTGGTAAACAGGGCAGTTTTAATTATCTTTAACATTTTGTTTATTATTAAGTTTAACATTTTGTTTGTTATTCTGAGCATATTAATTGTTCATTGGGGTGTTTTTATTCATGAACATAGCTGAATAGAGGTGTGGAGTTGCCCTAATTGTCATCCAGTGCAAACTAAGATTGGCCCCGACTGAATAAATATAAAGAAGGACAAAATTAAAGTTGCCCACAGTAAGTAGCATGTCATGCCACCTTGGTTCAGCACAACCGCACATTTTTTCCACCTCTGATGATATTCAGTGTGTCCTTCTCTCTCCTTCGCTACATTTCAAGATTCCTGATGGCCGGAAGTCCTACCCTGAGGCCTATTTCACTGAGAAAGTGGTCAGAAGAGGATTTCCACAAGCCCCATTTAACTCAGCAGGGCTCATCAGGCTCTCATTCCCCACTGCGAATTCTCTATCTACTTCCGACCTCATCTTCCCTCATAACACTCATCCCCACTAGGTTATTGCACCCCTACCCCATCACCCTGCACGCTGCCTCGGAGGAGAGACTTTATAAAATAATGACCTCAGTGCCAGAGCAAGACCAAGGGTGTGACAAACACCCAAAAAACAACACAATCCCTTTGCCCACTGTCTTCTCACACGTATAGTTACACAAACAGCACTTCCTATCAAAGCCTCTCACATTTTCCAGATTCCTTTCCTTTTTTTTTCCTAGACAGGGTTTCCTGGAAGTCCTGGAACTTGCTCTGTAGATCAGGCTGGCCTCAAACTCACAGAGATCCGCCTGCCTCTGTCTCCCAAGTGCTGGGATTAAAGGTGTGCGCCACCATGCCTGGCACTTTCCAGATTCTTAATAAGTGAAACTTAACTTCTACATTTAAAATTATTTCATCGAAAGATTAGATCTACAGCTGAAGATGTAGCTCAGTTAGTCAGTAGAGTGTCTGCCTAGCATACATGAAGCCTTGAGTGCCATACCCAGCACCACTTAAATGTGGCAGTGTACACCTTTAATCACAGCCCTTGGGAGGTGAAGGCAGAAAATAAAAATCTCTAGGACAGCTGCAGCAAGTTCAATGTCAGCTTGTGCTACTTGAGACCGCTTGCGTATTTCTTTCATGATGTGAGCAGGGTAGTGAGTCAAAGGACTTTCACTTTTATTTTATGGGTTTATATATCTCAAAAAGTGGTAACATTTGTGAAGGCATTGTATATCTGTTAAAAATAAATTTCATCGTGTGCTGGCTAGACTTATGTCAACTTGACACACAAGGTACAGTTATCTGAAAAGAGGGAAACTCAACTGAGAAAATACCTCCGTAAGATCCAGACGTAAGGCATGTTCTTAATTGGTGATTGTTGGGGAAGGGACCAGCCCACTGTGGATGAGGCCATCCCTGGGTTCTACCAGAAAGCAGACTGAGCAAGCCACGGAAAGCAGACCAGTAAGCAGCATCCCTCCACAGCCTCTGCATCAGCTCCTGCCTCCAGGTTCCTACCCTGTTTGGGTTCCTGTCCTGACCTCCTTCAATGATAACAGCAATACGCAAGTGTGAGCCAAATAACACCCCCCGCTCTTACTTTTTGGTCCTGGTGCTTCATTAGAGCAACAGAAACACTAGCTAAGACACACACCATAACAGCAAATTACATACAATTATGAAGCCTATTCATATCTAATGTATTTGGGCAACTTTATTTTCGTGAGTACATCAGGAGATTGGAAATCATCATTGTTCATCACTACAGAGAAAACATAGAAGAGCTTCTGCTATAAATGACTCTGCATCTTGCTGAGGATTTCTGGATAGTGCATTTCAAGGTCCCCACTGACTGCATGGCTCTGTAGCAGCCAACATAGTGAGGATGTGGAGAGAGAGACACACAACTGACCTAATCCTCAAATTAAATTTAAAAAAAAAAATAGTAACTAAAAAAAATCAAGCTGTGTGTTCAAAATGCTTTTTTTTTAAGATTTATTATTTTTATTTATGTAATAGCTGTTTTTCCGGCATGTATGTCTGTGCACCACATGCATACCTTGTGCCCACATCGTCCAGAGGAGGCATCAGAACCTCCGGAGTTATAGATGGTTCTTAGCCACCACGTGGATATTAGGAGTAGAACCCAGGTCCTCTGGAAGAGCAGCCACTGCTCTTAATCACTGAACCACCTCCCAAGAATCACTGTGAACCTATCACTCAGGAGAGCATAGTTCTCTGAACTTCCATATCTTTCACAGGACTCAATAGTTCTTCTGTCTGCTAATGTATCAGTGGATTTCAATATGGAAATGAATTCATGAATTAGTAAAAGTCACCTCTCCATGCATCTTTTGTAGATGTTGAGAGATGCTTCCTGATGCAAGCGGGTATTACAAAAGATTGGAAATTAAGTGTGCTTGCACTTATCTATTGGACAGACTATTGGAAATGTGGAAAGCAAGATAATCTTTCAGCTCTCCCTTAACCACCCCCTGACATTCTCATTAATGAGGCAGGGTAGAGTCTTTTGCTTAGCTGCAGGAGAAAAAAATGATTCTTGTAGCCAAACAGAGGACGTTCAGTCATTTGTTTGCGTAAATTGATACTCCAAAGCTCTATGGCTAGTGTGCTTTAATGATGACAGAGTGTTTTCATACGCGTCTTATTTATTCCTCGCCACCACCTAATATGCATGGGTAGCCACCTTGAATTAGCAAATAAAAAAAAAAACTGAGCCATTCCTCAAAAATTCAAGAGACCATGCAAAACCACACAACAGATAAATTAAACATAAACACTGTACAAAGATATATATGTGTGATATGTGTGTGTGTGAGTGTGTGTGAACATGTGTGAGTGTGTTTATGTGAGAGAGAGGGAGAGAGGGAAAGAGAGAGAAGGGAAGGAAGAGAGAGGGGAGAAAAGAAAGATTCTACTATTAAAACTTTATTTTCTCAAATCATTCCAACTTAGTATTTCAATAGAGGAAATATAGTATCAAAGACGGCTGATCATGGTCCTATATGCCAACAACTCACAGGTATGTGGATTTTTTTTTTAACTCACAAAAATACTGTAATGTTTAAACTAACAGTGGATAGACAGTTGAAAATAAGTCAATAGAAGGCATAAATCTAAGATTTTTAGAAAAAGCATTAAAAGAAGCAGGACTGTTATGATGAGGCACATGATCTGTGGTTGGTATGTAAAATGAATAAAATAATAATAATAAAACAAACAAAAAGGCTTTCTGAAACAACTTAAAATTGACAACTAGTAGAGTAGCCTTCCTAAGTGTGTAAAATCGGACCTTTGTCGTCTTTAAGAGATGAATGAGCTCTTCCTGGAAAGAGAGCAGCATTCTCACCTTCCATTCAAAAAGCTTTCTCTTAGGAAACTTGGCCACCTGTAAAGTGTCTGATCCATTTACAGTAGTTGTGAAAGCAGGTGTGGTGGAGCATATCTCTAACCTCAGGACTCTAAAGCGAAACAAGGTTCAAGGTCAGCCTATGTTACATAGCAAAATCATACCCCATTAAAAACAGAGAGGTAATAATGAAAACAATAATAGTTCCTTTCTACCGATGGTAGGGCGGCCACGGAGAGCCTGGCAATGCAGACTGATCAGCCTGGGTTTGTTTGCCTGCTTGTTTGCATGTTCCTATTTGTGCTGCTGAGAATTAAACCCAGAAATAGGCGATAGGCAAATGCTCTACCACCTAGCTGTACCGCCATCCTTCAACATCCCCTTAAACTCACAGATTAATCCTGCTTGAGATAAAGAGATACGAAGAAAATTCCACGAAGCAGCCCCAGTGATTCCCGTATTAACAAGCGCCATCTTGTGATTGCCGCTGTTCCACTTCTTTGACCTTTGGCCTGGTGATCAAAGAATTTCCTGATTCTTCATCCACTGCACACACCTAACACAGAACTGAGGCCCGATCTTACTTTTGTTTCCTGTAAAGGTTGAGGTAAGGCTTGCCTACACCAACCTTCTCAGAAACTGAAGTTCACTTTCCAGCTCAGGCTAACCACTGGAATCCCATGCTCAGCCTTGCCTCTTCTTGAAAATGGCTGCACAGACCTTTGTCTTTCCCAAAGGAAAATCTAGAGAACTCTCAGTATAGGGCCTGGGCATAGCAGGCATGTCAATAAATATGCCAGGACTGTGGCCTTCAGTGAAATTTGGAAACTAGTAGAGAAAGATGAAAATAAAACCCAAGAGTTATAGATACTACAGTGAAAGAAATAAGGCATAAAACTGGCACAAATAATCCCTTATTCAACTGCATGACTGCAAAGGAACCTTGTAGCAGCTGGGAAGAATAGGTAATATTCAATGAATGGGAATAATCGGTTATTCTAAGCATGGTGAGAAGATAGACATACATTTTCCATAGGCGATAAATTAAGCCATTTGTATGAGGGATGCATTCATTGAAAAGCATGATAAGAGATAAGGGTGAAATCTGGGCCAATGGGAAATGGGCTGTGAATTTCATTTGGAAATATCTGGAATTGTTAGCAGGGAAGTGATCTAATTTGAATGATATCCTAGAGTGTCCCTATCTGTGGCAATTAACAGGTCATGTTAGTTAAGTAAATGAACCAGAGAGAAAGAAACTGGTTATTCAGAACTCAGTTCAACCATCCCAATATCAAATGGTTAAAGTGCGACCTAAGGCTTTAATAGAAACAGGGTAAAAGAGGGAGAAGAAATTGTTGGTGAATTGTGTGCATTAATGTTTTACTTCTTACAAATCCCACTAAATATCTAACAAATAAACTTTAAAATGCATACAGTTATAAAAGAAAGGCTAAATCAATGGATAAAAAACAGAAGCAGCCGGGCGGTGGTGGCGCATGCCTTTAATCCCAGCAATCGGGAGGCAGAGGCAGGCAGATCTCTGTGAGTTTGAGGCCAGCCTGGTCTCCCAAGCGAGTTCCAGGAAAGGCGCAAAGCTACACAGAGAAACCCTGTCTCGAAAAACCAAAAAAAAAAAAAAAAAAAAAAAAAAAAAAAAAAAAAAAAAAAAAAAACAGAAGCAAAGGAATATTGGAAGATGTACAGCAGAAACTAAAGGTCAAAGGAAGAAAGAAGAAGGCGCTTGCAAATGCAAGAGCAGATCAGGGAGCTGAGTTATCTCCACAAACTAGAGCGAGCAGGTGGCTTGAAAACACAGTGTAGGGAACACATCCTCCAGCAAACTGAACTTCCCATGAGAAGCATGGTAACCTTCGATTTCCCCGGAAGACCAGACTGGCATTGTCTACACTCAACAAAAGAATGTAGCACATTGTCTTTCAAGTGCTGGAAATCAGACACAGCAAGCAAACCCAGAGTTGGGACCCACACTGAAATCAGAGCAGTTTCATGAAGGCCTACACACGGAGAACAAGGAACCCCATTCCATACTTTCCCCGTTTTTCCATGTCTCTGGCATCCATTTTTTTTCCTCAAAAGTGGATGAAGGGGAAATAATATCCTCAGTACAAGAACTGGGTTTCTGTCTAGTTTACCTACAGGAAAGCCCACTGATCATCAAGCTTTGAACTTATACATCATGCTTCTAAACCATATCTTAGGACCTGTTCTTAGACAGCCAATAACAGTCAAGGATGGTGAATACTATGACACGGGTGAGAGTTGAGAACACAAACAAGAAGAATAAGCAAATACAGAACAGAGGCGACACAAGACAGCAGGGGGAGTGCATTCGTTCAAGTCCTGTGATCAGAAGCCTACGATGAATGAAAAGTAAGTAGTGCACACATATAATACCAGCACTTGGGAAACTGAGACATGCAGCTCATGAGTTCAAGTCCAGCCAGGGTTACCTAGTAAGTTTGAGACTAGTCTGAACTATTTAGCAAGACTTGATGGTCTCCCAATTCAAAAGGGAGAGAGACAAAGAGAACTGATACCATTTTAAAATTAAAAATTGAATGTGAGGAATGTCATGTTTAAATGAAGAGGTATTCTAATTGAAAAGCTCTTGGAAGTTACAAGTGTGGGAGAAGAAAAATAAGTCAATAGGAAAATCAGGGTAGGGGCAAGAGATGTCTCAGAGGTTAAGAGTCCACGTTGCTCTTGAAGAGGACTCCAGTTAGGTTACTGATATCCCCTTCAGATAGCTCATGCTGTCTTGTGTCTCCAGTCCCAGGTGATCCAAAACACAATTATATATGCATACTTAAACTTTTATTTCATTTAAGTAAATAAATGAACAAAATACACACACACACACACACACACACACACACACACACACACACACACACAAACAAAAAAAACCTGAGAGTTTTGGGAGGAAGGGTGGAATGCTGGTGCAGGGCACATGAGTCATGAAGTACATATGGAAGCCGTGAAGGGGGAATATAAGCTAACTGTTTTTCCAGCTATAACTGCCATGATGTTTTCATTTCACAAACTGATCATGGAATTATAAAGTCCCAAACAATGCTCCTTGCTTCAGAATGGCTGTTTTAACTGTAGAGAAGTTCGTTGAGGTGCATAGACTTTAAGTCTGAGCAAGAACTGGTAGAGGGGAGGGGAGAGGGTTGGGAGGGGAGGAAAGGAGAGGGGAGGATGGGAAAGGAGAGGAGAAGAGAGCAGAGGAGGAGGAAAGGAGAGGAAGGGAGGGGAGGGGAGGGAGGAGAGGGGAAGATGGGAAAGGAGAAAAGAGAGCAGAGGAGAGGAGAGGAAGGGAGGGGAGGGGAGGAGAGGGGAGGAGAGGAGAGGGAAGGAGTGGTTACCAGTATGTCTCATCTCAAGAAACTACAAGATGAATTTTGTTGAAATTACAGAATAACCAAGAAGGGGAAATGTGGGATTCAGACAGCAGTGCCAAAAGGGAAGAAAAGGTCACTCACAGTGACAACACAGAAAAACAGCCATGCAATCTCTTCAGAAAGATTCGCCCAGGACAGGGCTGTGCTGAGAGATGCCAGGAAGAGAGTCTCTGAGACTAACAAGAAATTGGCAAGTCATCCAATGTGCTCAATGGTTAGAGGTGCATTTCCTCTGCTCTCCAGGTGTTCGTGAGTGAAGTATGCTAGAAGCACAGGGCCTTGATGAAGAAAAATAATAACAATCAATTTCTGAGAAAACCTAAAGTTACACAAGAAAGAATGAGTCAGTGAATGACAGTTGTGTAAATACAAGTGAATGTTTATTTAACCCAAAAGGGAAATAATGAAGTACTGAGTGCTCTCAACAAAAACCAAAGTCATTACACTAAGGACAAGAAAAGCAAGACAGGAGGGAAAGACTACCACCTTACAGGAAGAAATTTGTAGGGTCCAGGAAGGAAGCAAAGAGCTATTACCTAAAATAGGAAACAACAAAATAAAGTAGATGGTGGTGTTCCAGACACAGGGATGTGAGGTTCAGAAGAAATGTGCATAAAAATCTTTGATTTTTTTTTTTAAATTTTGTTCTCTTGGAACAGTTCTTAAGAACAGAAAGAAAGAAATGTGGGAAAAGTCTGCTATTTTTGCTTATAAATCTTGCAGACATCCTTGACATTTTAAAACACGGTTATAAATAGTCTTGATTAAAACTGTTTTAAAAAGAAGGGGAGAGTTCAGAAGTTATTATGAAGCAAAACCTACAGCCAAGAACAAAATGACCATTTTGGTTGGTTTTTCTTTGTGTATTTGTTTGGTTGGTTGATTGGTTGATTTGGGGGTTTTGTTTGTTTGTTTGAGATAGGGTCTCACTGTACAGCCCTGGCTTTTCTGAAACTCGGTATGTACACAGACCAGGCTGGCCTCAAACTCACAAAGATCTCCCTGTCTCAGCTTCCCAAGTGCTGGGACTAAAGGCATACATATGTCACTACGCCCAGCAAAATGACCAAATTTTAAAATGAAGAAACTGTAAACTGACTTCATGATCGAATGCCTTGATGACTGAGGAGAGTTCTGAAAATGCTCACATAGGAGAGCTACCAGGAGTTCACAGTGGCCATGGAGCTGGTGTGACAGAAAGCCCACTATCCAGGCTGGTGGGCAGAGGGCGTGGTTTCTAATCCTTGTTCCATGACGTGTGACAAGTGAGATTGGACTGGCTAATCCATAGCTCTACCTTCAGCCTCTCCAGCTTAAAACAGAGGGTGTTGAATCCTCTGATCTCCCTCAGTAATGAGGACCTTCACAGCCGTGTTGATTTTGACAACCAACAGACCAACCAACTGGTGTCACCCAGAAGCCACTGGAAATTCAGACCCAAGGGAAGATGAGAAAGCAAGAAGAGCTAGAGAGAGAGCCTATAAAAGGGGATGCATAGAAAGTCTCTGAAGCAAAGGCAGAAGGGTGGAGAGACAGGACAAAACTCTCGAAAATGCCCATGTTAAGGGGAAAGTCTAATGCTGGAGGCATGTGTTTCAAAAAGGAATGTGTGATGAGTCCGTGAGCTATTCATCCATTGGCTTTGTGTACATGAATTCAGGGATGGCCCGTGCACATAAACCCCCAGGAAACTCTGATAGCGGACACAGTGAAATATGAAATTCTGAGGAATTACATATGCATGTCTCCATATTCACTAATGCACCATGGGTACTGTGTCTTAGACCTTCCCATTCAGAGCATCCAAGGTAGAATTTTTATTTTTCACCTTTAGGAAAGTGGTAGTGATTGAAATCTTGCCTTGGATCATGAATTTTCATGATAGCTTCAGCCAAGCACTCCACAGCTATGAGCCCCAGCTGCAATCCAAAGGAGGCTAAGTGAAAATCACAGTCCTGTCTCTCCAAGCTCTGTCACAAATGCACACACCACTTCCTTCCATTTACTCCTCATGTAGCATTATTCATCAATCAAGTCCAAGCATCAATAACACCCAAAACAAATTTATTTCATCTACCAGAAGTAAGAAACCCTTCTCTGAAGTATGCTGTTCTTCACTTTTGTATGTTCCCCACTATGGTTCACGTGGACCACTGTATATTATCCAGGAGTGCTGTGTTTCTATTTTACCATCAAAATTACGTATTTACTGTTTAAAAGGCACTATTAATAAAAAATGAGTAAGGGGGAATATTTACAGAACCTGGAGGACCAATATCAATTGGCATTTTTCTTTTTTCTGTGGGAGCACCAGAGCACATAGTTCTGTGCACACAGAGACCAGCCTGTGTGCTGTATGTACGTATATCCTAAGACACATACACACATTTTAAATCCTAATTTCTTTCTGTCTTTTCTTCCTTCTTTCTTCTTTTCTATTTCTTTTTCTTCCTTCCTTTCTTCCTTCCTTCCTTCCTTCCTTCCTTCCTTTTTCTCTTTTTTCTTCCCTCCTTCTTTTCTTTTTTTTTTTTTTCTGCAGAACATTTCTTTATTTTTCACTAAGACTTTCCCAGAGGACATAACTAACCTTGTCACCACCCTGACCCCCGACAAAGGGTTAGTGTGCTCACTGCCATAAAGCAGATATGAACAGTCGCAAGGACTAGAACCAGCCTTAAGTGGCAAAGAACACATTCTCTCTGAATTATCATGAACATGTTTAAGTAAAGAAAGAAAGAAAAGGAGCAAAGGAGTAACGGTGGTTTCCGAATTAAAAGATCATTCACATTTCGCGTCACACAGTCAATCTTGGTTCTCCTGTACCAAAATTCCTGCTGTTTTTTATTTTGAAGTTTTTAACAGCTTTGTAAGAATAATCACAATTGTTTTACTTTGTTTTTAATCATCTTCTTGAGTAATAATTTGACTCCGTGTGATATAACTGAGCTTAAAGATCTAAAAAGATTGCAACTGCGTGAAATGTCATGTTTGCCATAACCCTGAAATACTATGCCAAGCCACACCTTCACAATTCTTTTGATAACTTGAAATCGGGTTTCTCTTTTCAACTATCTCATTGTTTATGGTAAATAATACCAGAATTCACACTTGGAGACAGTGGGATTACCCTGTGGAAAAGCCAATATTTTACATCTATGTTGCAAGTCTGCAAATATTAGCCCTCTGTTACTTTTTAATTTGGATAATAATTAAATTAATTATGTATTACATAGACTTGAACTAGAGAAGCCAGTCACTAGAGGGCAGCAAACCTCAGAGAAAAGACATGAATTCAAATGCTGATTCTTAATCCAAAGTAATAAAAAAAATATTGAATGTCCAAGAGACTGCAAAGAATTGGTGCTTTCTGAAGCATCTCTGTGATTCTTCAAGTCTTGGCTCTTGCACAGACTTGAAGTAGAAAGTTGCATCGTCTTTGGAAAACTGTCACTACAATTTAGTGATCAATGAACAATGAGCATTTTAAGTTATTCTTTCAAATAAAATCTGCATAACAACAATTATGCTAGTTCAGCATGTTTAAGAGATGGTTATGAAATAGGTCAACTGAGATTTTGTGGGATTTCTGCCTCTTCAGAGGGAGCAGATGTTTCCTTATTATTTCATCCTGAGAGTCGTAAAAAATGAAACTGGTTTTTATCACTTAAAAACTTGAAGTTATTTTCTGAGTCTATTAAAAAACATGTAAAATTTGTGAAGGCAAAAATATTCTGTAGTCTATAATGTTAGGGTCTGTCCCTACTAATAGAAATTATCTTCAAGTTTGTTTATTGTTTCTAAGTTAAATTACAAGAGAATTTAGCCATAGCTCCCCATTTCCCTTTTGAATTCCCGAGGAATGGTGTTTGCTCAATGACTAACTTATTGTAATGAGCACATATCCTTTTAACATAATTAGAGTAATGTGAAGCTACACAGAATTTATTTATGAGAAATAGCCCTTTCCTTTCCTCTGCAATTCAGAAATCCTGGTTAAAATGTGTTGGAAGTCTCATTAGCATTTTTTGTGTGTGTGCTGCGGTGTTTCAAGACCCATGAAAACATGAATTTTTAAGAGTTAATCTGAAAATGAAATCTACAAATAAACAGTGTTACTGTTTTCAATTAAACGAAATAGAGTGCTTTTCCACAGCTTCTTTCCAATCCTGATCTTGGTGCTGTGACTTTGACTTTGCTTACGCCTACTAAGTAAACACAAAGTTCATTTCCTTAGAATGTCAAAAATAAAGGAGAAACAAAGCAGTCTTACCAAACAAGTATATGACTATGAACTTCAGAAATATCTGGATCATTGGGAAATTGAGAACAATATGAGAATTTTAGAATCAAGATTTTTTCTTTTTGTTCTTGTTTTTTAATTTCTTTTCATTTATTCTTTGTGTCTTTCACATCGTGCATCTTGATCCCACTCATTTCCTATCCCTTCCTATCTGCTGCCCTCCACCCCCGCAAACTGCCCACCCAAATAAAATAAAATAAAATTTAAGAGAAAGAAAAAAAAAGAAAACGGGGAAAAAAGGAAAATCTTCTCATGGGAGCTGTACTGTGTTCCGGTGAGTCACGCAGTAAACCTTTTTATCCATTTATCTTTATGTGCAAGTGTTCATTGCAAAGAGTCCTTAGTCTGGTTTGAGGCTTCTAGTCTCTGCCAAACCATTGATGCTGGACCCTCACTGGGGCTCCTCTTGGACATCCTGTTGTTGTCCTGTGTCATGGAGATCCTGCAGCTTTGGGTCTGCAGGACTGGCCCCTTCATGTGCTCCAGCAGATCACAGATGGGGTGGATGTTGGGTTGAGCCAACTCATAACCCTGGTTCTGGGCCTTGGTAGTTGCCGGGTTTGTCAGCCCTCCGGCTCTTCCCTGTCTTCACCACCAGGATGAACTCTCCAGCATTGCCCTAGCTAGTTGACTCCTTGAAGCGATGAGCAAGGGGCGGGGCCAATTCCTTCATTGTCCCCAGCCTGCCCCTTCACATCCTCAAGGTCAGCTCTCCCACAACATCTACACCTTCAGGGCCAGCTCTACTGTGTTGCCCAGGCCAGGCATAGGGGCCACTCTCCCAAGTGCTGCAGATGATAAGAGGCGTGGACAGTTCTCCTGCTCTTAAGATCTCAGAACCAGCTCTCCCACCTGCCACAGGCCGCGAGGGGCGGGGACTGGGGTGGGAGTGGGGAAGCATCTCTCCCCTGCCCACACCACCACCTGGTAGATGAGGGGCCAGGCCAGATCTCCCATGCTCCCGTTCTCCTGGCAGTTTACCTGCACCCCAGTCAATAGGGTCAGCTTTACCGTGCTGCCCAGGCAAGGTGCAGCTGGTAAGGGGGAAGGTCAGCTCCCTCACCCACCACAGGTAGCAGGGGAATGGAAGAGGGTATGCCCTCACAACCACATGGCAGATGAGGGGGGTGTGACCAGCTATCCACTCTCACACCCTCAAGGACAGATCACCCATGCCTCTGCCAGCAAGGTCAGCTGAGGAGCAGGGCCCACTTTCCTGAGTGCTGCAGCTGGTAAGCAGGAGGGTCAGCTCCCTCTTCTGTCATAGGTGGTGAGGGGATGGGGTAAGGGAGGCATCTCTCCCTCACCCACATCCGCCACATGACAGACAGTAGTGGGGACAGCTAGCTCTCCCATACTCACAGCTCTGGGGATAGCTCAGCCACATATCCACCAACAGGGTTGGCTCTATTGTACTGCAGGACCTTCTCTTCAAAGTACTCATTCATGTGCACGAGGGGAAAAAAAAATGTCTATTTATTTAAGAGTCTTCTTACCTACAACATAAATGCTAATGACTCCAAAATCTATTTTCCAGTCCATACCCCCAGCTCCCTCCATAACCAAATAGTTAACATTTCTACCAAGGCCCAGACTCATGGAAGTGTTTAAGGTCAAAATATTCCTAGCTGACCACATCGCTTTCTCACCTAACCCCTCACTCTCCCTCTTGTTTTCTCTACTCTGAGTTCTTTCATCCTTCCCTTTCAACCAAGGTAAGGGACCCAAACCATCCTCGCTTCTTTATTCTTCAAACCACCAAACCAAGCACCCACCAACCCTTGTCACTTTTAAATGTAAATGGTTTTAACCCTTGCTCTGATTTCTGGTCACCTTACCTACAGCAACTTCTTTACTGACCGCGCACCCTATTTTCCCAAGAGCACTGTCTATATTTTGAGAACGTTAGTACCGGTGCTGGCATCTCAGGCCAGAGCCTCCTATGCACAGTGAGCATCCACTCACCTGCAGAAGTTTCAGCTGGCCACACAGCATGCACTTCATTTTTAAAAATGTCCTTGATAAATATTCGTTCAGCCGAAGAGAATCCGATCATTCAGCATTCCTGTGGTTAGACTGGGTGTGAAAACAAGACTCCGTGTTGTGCTATATCAAAGCATATAAACTAAAACAAAATTATCTGCAGACATTTGTCAGTTGAATATATCTTTTCGTTTTGGAGGGAAATTGAGAAAAAAAAAAAAAAAAAAGAAGGCACAGTAAACAGAGTCCCGGACACAAACCGACGAGACAAGCACGGTTCAAATTTTTGCCAGAAGCAACATAGAAAGAATGGCACCTTACTGAAGATGTGGAGCTTACACCCAGCAGCAAGGCCCAAAGACACTGCTTCTGTGGCTTCGATCCAGGCCTTTTCTTCTCACACTTTCCTTTCAAACAACAGTCAGCTTGGGGAAGAAAAAGCAAAACCTGAATCCTTGAATCTTTATAAATAGTGAGCAGTCCTGGCCGGGCATCTCTTCTGAAGATGGCAAAAGAAGAAAGGTAAACAAAGGTGCTTTCATCTTCTGTTTGTGCTGGGCAAACCATCAGAATTCGGAAAGATCTTTCATTTGTTCATACATCCCTTTCGTGTGCCCGAATGCCCATAGAAAGCATTTGCACAGCTAAAGCGCTCACCAGGAAAAAGGAAAAAAGGAAACCTTGGCAACTGGTGTTGACAAACAGCGTGAGCATGGAAGAAGAAGAGGCCTGCCAACCAGGAGAACAGAGGCCAAATATGCGACCAATGCACTAAGCCCTACCGCTAAGTAAGGGAAAACCAAGAGCCACTTGCCTGCTGGAGCATCCTGGATTTTCAGGGGTTTGTTCATATGGTTGGTTTTGTTTTTATTGCTGTTGTTTTGGTTTGGGTTGGGTTTTTTTCTAGATTGATCAATTTCCATTGGTAGCAAAGCATATTCATAATATTAGACTGGGTTTCAGTTGGTCTGTCTACAAAGAACTTTCATTTGTTTTACACATTTCAAATATTTCCTGAGCAGTCTTACCTTTCCCTTTTAGTTTGGTCTCCTGATGCCTTCTGTGTCTGTTTGCTCTAAGATACATCCCCAAAATGACTATTTGGGCTGAAAATGACATAGTTCTAAAGTTAATCAATGTAACAGCCCCTATGCTAGATGTGAAACAGGATAAATATGTATAATAAAGTACTGGACTTTCATCCATGTTAGATGAACATATGCAGTTAGTTGGTTAGTTAAAGAAATCAACACAAGCAGAAGGAAGCAACACTGTGTAACACTAGTATAAGCCATCATAAGCAGCAGTGATCAAGCTGCTCGTATTGAAAGTCACTCCTAAACTCTGTAGTTCATTTCCATGCCATGCGTCACTTTCTACATTTAGATTACTTGGTCAACACAATGGCAAACGGGCTAGATGTTTGATTACTGTCATTTCCTTTTAAAATGAAATTGCCCTTTCTTCTATTGAAAATGATAACAGTTTTTACTTTTCTTACTCAACTAGTACCTACATAAAGAGTTTTAAATTCATTGAGATTCCATATTTTATTGATTTTTAGAATCTTTTGCCATAAAACTCACTATTAAAGACCTGAGTGTGCTGGCTGATTTTGTGTCAACTTGGCACAACCTAGTCCTGGAGAGAAGGAAGCCTCAGTTGAGAAAATGCCTCCACAGGATTGGGCTGTAGGCAGGCCTCTAGAGCCTTTTTCTTAATTAGTGATTGATGTGGGAGGGCCCAGTTCATTGTGGGTAATGCCATTCCTGGACTAGTGGTCCTGGGTTCTATAAGAAAGCAAGCTTAGCAAGCCAGTAAGCAGCACCCCTCCATGGCTTCTGCATCACCTCCTGCTTCCAAGTTTCTGCCCTTCTTGAGTTCCTGCCCGATGTCTTTCAATGATGAACAGTGTAAACCAAATAAACCTTTTCCTCTTCAAGTTGTTCTGGTCCTGGTATTTCATCACAGCAATAGTAACCCTAACTAAAACATTGAGGTTCGTGTTAGGCAATTCTGGGGGAAACTCCAGGAAACGGTATTTATTGGTCTCTGTCATGAGCTGTCAGGAAGCAGGGGTGACCCTCTGCTCATCTTGATGAAAGCCTGCAGGGAGGAGGGCCACAGGCACATCTATTCCCCAGGAGAGGAGAATATTTCACAGCTTGGTTCTTATTTATATTTTGTCCGTACTCAAACATGACTGCAAGTGGGCTGCTTTTGTCTTGATTTCTTTCTCGTGTTGATATTCTGTGAAGTCATTTCTAATCGAAAGAAAAACACAAGATGTAACAGCACGTGACAGGTCAGCTCAGTTAGCATCTAGCTGAGGGGACCAGCCACGCTACCCTCATTTGCCATTTGGTCATTTGCCCTTTGCATTAGGTCAAAATGCAAATATGGTGAGCCAAGGACATCATTGCATGATGCTTGTGCTGTCACTGTCTCTGAGAGCTTGCTGGTCAGGAGAAAGCATAATCTGTAGTTGGTCTGGGACTGGTCACCTGCTCTGTTTGTGCAGAATGATAACTCAGTGAACAGTTGGAACATTGCCATTCAGGACAGAGCACATCACCAACTTCAACACTGGCAGTGATCCAACAGTCCTTGACATTTGTCAAGGTTCCAGATAAGAAAATCCAGGCAAGACCTCCCCCTGTGTTTGTTTTGTGAAGGAAAGCTTCTGAAAGGAAGCTGCACCTTACATGGAAGCTTCTAGAAGACTGATTAACTGACTAGAACTTCAATGACTGTGGAAAGATTAGATTGTCGCAGGTCAAAGGCCTGCATCTTATCCTGGACCATCTTTAGCCCCAGCAATAACTATTCCTTGTCTACTTCTGTGTCTGACTTTACATCCTTGTGACTATCAGATGAAACCTTTTGCAATGTATTAACTTAGAAAACCCTAATCTTCCACCAATCCAAAAGCTAAGAATGTCATCAGATAGCATCTGAGGCCTGAGCTGAGACTTTCTCAGTTTGTAGTACTTTCCAACTACTTGATGTATTGAGCAATGTATTTAAAAAGCGTCTTGACTTATGACTTTATTATGCTATACAAATGTCATGAAACTGCTGCCACATTGGAACCTATAATCTGCAAGTAATCTAAATCTGTGTTCAAGGCTGTGGTCACTCATACTTGGTGCCAACGTGAAGAATCTCTTACTCTGTTTGAGAAGAAAGCTGTGTTTCCTGAGTCAGCAGTTTATAAAGTCAGATGACAATTTTTTCCTACACTTCATCATTGGTTTGTGAATTTCTCTTGTAATATGTGGAGTAATAAATAGTATTTGCTACAAGTTGGATCTTCCTGAGGTTAAGAGCAAAGACTGCAGATGTATGGTATCTTGGACCTTGGCTTTGAATTCTGGCTCGTTACTCACATGCTAAAAA
>CABHPP010137707.1:0-21682 GCA_902168425.1 Peromyscus attwateri | reverse complement strand
TTTTGACATTGCGTCATGACGTTGTCATTACAAAGTTCACGAAAGTTTATGCAATCAAGTTAGCAAAAAAAAAAAATCATGCTTTATTTATTTACAGTCTTTAAGGTTTTTAATGGCAAAAGATATAAACTGGCACCAGCACTTAGGCCACTGGAACGACACCTACTAAGTGTATCTCAGCAACGTCACTGGTGACTCTCTGTGTATATGAAGATGTATTGTAGGAAAAGCACTAGATCACTGCTTATAATAAAATTTGAAGCAGTTGCAATGCCTACCCAAGGAGCATGAGTGAAAAGTACAGAACACTTCTGTAAAGGTATGCTACGGGATGTTAAAAGTGACTTTGAGCCACATGTATTAACACACAGATGAAAATAATACTTTTTTTTTTTTCAAGACAGGGTTTCTCTGTGTAGCTTTGCGCCTTTCCTGGAACTCACTCTGTAGCCAAGGCTGGCCTCGAACTCACAGAGATCCGCCTGACTCTGCCTCCTGAGTGCTGGGATTAAAGGTGTGTGCCACAACCACCCGGCTCAAATAATGTAAATCTTAAAAAAAAAATATTCAGGGCCATCGCTGCTGCAGACCTGGAATACATGGGGCTCTGTAAGAAGAAGAGCAGCAAACCCCACCCTTATGGATTTCATTGCCCCACCCTAGTCCATCCTAACCCCTCAGGTTGTGGCAGGTTTGATTGGTTGAGAACCTACTGGAACAGGATTGATCATAACGCAATGAAATGATCCATGTCAACTGTAATACCTGTACTCAAAAGTGGAGGCAGGGAGGAGGATTTTGAGTTCAAGACCAGACTGGCCTAGTATCAATCCCTGTCTCAAAATCAAAACAAGAGGGGAAAAGAGGAGGAGGAGCAGAAGGGGAGGAGAAAGCAAGCATGTAGGCACAGCGGGAACTTTGCCCTGTGAAGAAACTGTGGTCCAGAGTGAGACATGAGCATGAGACAGGTGATCAGTCTACAGGCAAGGGCAGGCCTGACTAAGTCCTTCCTGCAGCCTTCGCAGGGAACCAGCCCTGCCAACCTCCATCCAGGCTACTAGGCTTCAGAACTGTGGGAACTTCTGTTGTTTTGGCCACCCACTTTGTGGCACAGAAGCCCCAGGAAACTTCTACCAATGCCTTCTTTGATTGGCTGGGGTATAGCAGAGACAATATAGTCAAGAGACCTGGGGTTAATGCCAGCTTAGCTCTGAACATGGCTATGATCACATCCAAATGGATCTATCAGGCCTCATGCTGTGAAACTCCTCAATCTAAACAGAAGTAAAGTATCTAGGTTCAGGAATGATTTCCTGTGGCCTACAATTGTGTTTCCACTTTTTGACATGGACCTTATGTTTGTCCCTTTTATCAAAGATACTGCGGCGTCAAAGTGGAATTCCCAAATGTTGCTTGCCCTCATCCATCAGTACTGTAGTTCAGGTTCTGGTCATTTCTTACCTGGCTTTATGGTGAGTCATATCAAATTGACCACTCCAGGCTTGTCGCACACCTCGGTGGATAAAGACACTGGCCATGCAAGCCTGGTGGCCTGTGTTTGATTCCCAGAATCCATGGAAGGACGGAAGGAGAGAACCAACTCCACAAACTTGTCCTCTGACCTCCACACACATGCTGTGGCACTTGGACTTTCACACATCATATGCACATGCACAATCACACACACACATACACATACACACACACACAAATCCATAACCTTTGGCCACTGTAACCTAAAAGTGGTGATTTTATATAATTCAGCTTACTAATTTTCTAACAAGGCTCCCTGTTTCATCCTCGACTTCTTCATCCACCGTTGCTCCAAACACTCTCCCAATACCACCCTTAGAGACAAATCTAATAAGGTTTGCCTAAAATCCTTCCGAGTTTCTACACATGTCTAACAAGATCAGACTTCCCAGCTCAAAGTCTGAGGTCCTCTTGGGCCTAGAGTCTTTTTTTTTTTTTTTAGCATATATCAGTGTGTGTGTGTGTGTGTGTGTGTGTGTGTGTGTGTGTGTGTGTGTGAGAGAGAGAGAGAGAGAGAGAGAGAGAGAGCATGTGTGTTTTGAGACAGGGTTTCATGTATCCCAAACTGGCCTCCAACCTGCTATGTAGCTGAGGCTAACCTTGAACTTCTGATCCTCTGCCTCTGTCTCCTAGTGTTGGGATTACAGACATGTGTCACTATGCCTGATTTTTTTGGTCTTAACTGTGGACAGAAGCCTCTTTTCCTTCCCTATGTCTGTTTCTCTCTCTCTCTCTCTCTCTCTCTTCTCCCTTTCTTCTGTTGTTGACAAGGTCTTATTCTGTAACCCAGGCTGCTCTCTAACTCATAACAATCCTCCTGCTTCAACCTTCAGAGTGCTGGGATTATAGGCACATGCTATAATCACGCTCAGCTACAAACCCTATTCTTACCTGGTACTGTGACAGAGTTTCAGATCTAGTCTCTGGCTTCAGGAGTCCCAAAAGACTCCTCTAGCCCGTATCCCAATAGACCAGTTAAACAGCAAACTGAAGTTCCCAGAAAAAAGCCACACCTAGGTGAAAGCGTCTACAAGGCCTGTTCGATTGACTGGGCCAAATGTCCTGATGATACAAAGCTAGAATGCTTTAGATCCAGAGTCTAACTATCTGGGCTGGTTTTAGTCCTTTAATAACTACCCATTGCCTCCTCTAAGTCTGACTGTCAGATGAAATCTCTGGAATACATTCTCAGCAGACTACCAGGTTCCAAAGGTATGGAGTTTCCCTGCTCTGCTGGGACCCACCTGCCTGACACCCCATCAGTGTATTTGGTAAATGCCTTATTTATAACTCCTTCATTTCATGAAACCACCTCCACATGGGAACACATCATTCAGGACACCCTGGATCTGTGTTCTCAGGCCGTGGTCACTCTGTCATATTTGGCTGAGAATTCCTTTTGAGATAAGGTCTGAGTGTTTGGGTTGACACCTCAATACTGATGAAAGCAGAGAAAGGACATTTAATTAATCACTGTGGCCACACTGGGCAGGAAAGATAAAGAGATTCAGTGGCCCTGGGTCCTCCATATTTAGGGCACTGATACAAGCTTTAGGTCTGGATAGCGGAGTAATTGTGCAGGGGGAGAGTTATACCTAATTAAACAGGCTTGGTCAAGCTGTGTGGGGTCTGGTTGTCAAAGTTCTGGTTCTGCTTGGCTGGAGGGAAAGCAGGTTAATTCTCACAAAGAGCATCACTCCTGCTCCAGGCTGGAGCCTCACCATCATAGATTGACGCCCTCGCTTGGGAGCCATCCACTGCTTGGGTGGTAGTGCCAGCCCTTATCAGAGGTGCCTATTGGTCCTGTTCTTGGAATTTAAGGTGAGTGCAGGTCTAGGACAATGACCTGAGACATTTAGGTTCCTTTTTGGAAGTCTAGAAGAGGACAGTGTAAAGGCTGACAGTGATGTCCAGGCAGGGATAAAGATGTTGAAGAGACTCCTATAGCTCCCTTTGACTATCAGACTTTTGAAACAATGGACATTTCCCCAGGAGTCTCATGCTGAGAGAATGAAAGGGCCGAAGTCTGATCCAGCCAGGGGAGGGATGGTCTCTTGGAAAGAGAGTCTACAGTTCTTTCCTGTCAGACCACCTTGCCGAGAGACTGAAACAGAGGCAGGGATGGGTCAGTGGTGGCTGAGACCATAACTTGACCCTCTTGTCCTCTATTTAAAACCTGAACTTTATATCAGGACCAAAGACAGACCCGAGAGATGTGGTGATTAGCATTGTCATCTAAAGAGGAGCTGGAATTACCTAGCCTCTGGGCACATCTGTCAGAGCATGCCTGTAGGGGATGGCCTTGATTAGGCTCACTGAGATGGGAACACCCACTCGCTGGGAGTGGCGCCATCCCCTGGGATGGGATCCTGGACTGTGTAAAAGGGAGAAAGTGAGCTGAGCATAAACATTCCCTGCTTTCCACTTCCCAGGTGTGGTTGCAATGTTGCAGCTGCTTCAAGCCCTGCTGCCCCGACTTCCGACTTCCCGCCATTATGAGTGAGTCCTCTTGAACAACCAGCTGAAATAAACCCTTTGTCCTCTGAGCTGCTTTTTTCAGGGTATTTTATCATAACAACAGATAAAGTAACTAAGACAAGGGGACACTGGACCTCTTTGTTTGTTCTTCTCCATGTGGCCACATACTTTTTTACCATTACATGTCTGCATATTTGCCTGTTTATGGGTGGGTGGCCCAGACTGGTTTATTTGGGCATCTAGGGTCTTACGATGACTAGAGAAGACAGATACAAAATGAAGGCAGAAGCAACAGACTTTCAGCCACTTTTGAAACAGGCACTTAAAAGTTGCTTCAGCTAAAAGGCATTGTCTCCTAGCTTGAACCCAAAAGGCGGCTGAAGGGAAAGCGACGTTTCTGCCTTCATTTGTACCTCCTTTATTTTGTTTCTTTCTTTGTTTTTTTCCAGAGCTGAGGACCGAACCCAGGGGCAAGCGCTCTACCACTGTGCTAAATCCCTAACCCATACCTCCTTTATTTTGATTGAAGGCATGGAGATAAATAATTGCCCTAAATCAACAGTCACTTTGGGTCCCAGGAAGAGCAAAGGCCATCAGAACAGGCCACCTCTCATTCCCCAAAGAGGGTCGTTATCCTGGAGCAGGAGGATGCCTTCTGGAGCAGAAGCAAGCCCTTCCTGAGAGCTACCTTGTCCTTCAAGCACAAAGGACTTCTTAGGACCACCTTCTAGGGTGAGAGCTGAGGCCACCAATGATGCATGTGACCATACCAGGACTGCTCAGTTATGCATATGTCTTGCTCCATGCTCCAATTCATCCTCTAAAACTCATGTCAGTGTCTTAAAGATGAACTTAGGGTCACTGTGCCATCATGGCCTTGATCTGGACTTGGCTTGGTTCCCCAGTCTTTGTGATCACTATCAAAAGAACTGGAGATGAGGCACGGGAGAAAGTAGGGTAGAAGATGGCTTATTACAAACTGAACTGAGGCACTTTCCAGTTCAGATGAGGCCAAATGGCTGAAGAGAACATTGTGTGACATACGTGTTATTATTTCTAAAGCCTCTGAACCAGAGCAGCACTTCCTGTCCAGGTGATTGACTAGTCCACTGGGATCAACCCTTGGGGAAGACAATGGTACGTCTTTGTTCTTCATTAGGAAGCCTCCAGCTGGACAATAATCTTATCACTGCCTTCTCAGCTGTTTAGAATGCCATGTCTTCATGCAGAGCCAAACATACTTAATTCAGACCAGTCATCAGAGTCCTGCAGTGTGACTTCCTGACTTCATAAACTGTTGATAATGAGGGAGGGGTCCATCCCCAGGACCTTCAACCCTGCTAATATCTAAATAGCTACCTAACAATCACCCTTCAAGAACCGAGACCCTTTGATCACTTTTCAGGCATGTCCAACCCACATCCTACCTAATAGGAGCCGGGTGTTGAGTCAGTCAATCTGATTGTTTCTGGATGAAGTGAGGTGGAGAAGGATTTAGGGTCTTCATTTTCACTAATTTTCAGGCCTCAGATCAAAGGGACCAAGACAGATGGAGTGAAGCTGCCTTCTACCCTCCTACTCAGCTAAGTACATAAAGTTCAAAGACTAATAGGATCCACCCATCTCAACTATGAGTAGAGGTCATAGCCAGATGTGGTGGCTCCCCTCCCCCGACCCCACCCCTAGCTTCCTGTTAGGAAACTGATTTTGCTCTATGTAGTAGGCCATTGATGGGAGTCTCGGATCCTAGTAACAGTTTTTGCAACTTCTTCCCGATGCCAGGAACAAATTGAGTGATCATTTGTCCCAGAAGACTGTACCTCTAAAATCAAAGGAATCAGTAAGAGTGGACATTTGTATGACCTCAGTTGCTATGGAAAGGCAGTAGGATGTTTATTAGGCCCCTGGTCAATAGTGGCCAGATTGGCATGACTCACAAGCTGTACTTCAGTCCCTCAAGCTCACAGATATTGAAATGAAGGCATTCCTGGGTACTGGGGATACTAGGTGTGATAAACCTATCGTGGGAAATCCACTATTGGCTACTCAGGCTCTATCATGTGTAACTCATTGTATATTACCTCCCTTTAAATCATTAAAATGATCTCAGACACACAGATGAGGCCAAAGTTGCCTATTGAGATGATACATGTTTTCCTATAGACATCTCAACGGAAGATATTAAAGACAATAAATAAAATGTGTTTGCTTAGGGCCAAAATGATCTTTAACCTTGAGTTTTTAGTACTCGCCTCTCATTCTTCAACCTAAAGAATACATTTTGTAAATCCACCTGATAACATTGTAAAGTAAAATATGAGGGGGGTGGGGCAGAGCGGGAGTTATACATGCACCTGTGGGGGCCAGGAGTTAAGTTTCCTTTCCACATTATTGTTGCTCTTCTAAGAAAGGGCCTCTCACTGCACTTGATGCTCACTGATTGGCAGGCTGGCTGGCTAGAGAGAGCCAAGAGTCCTGTTTCCCCCTCCCCGCACTGAGAGGACAGGCGCACTGGATCCACACTCGGTTCTGCGTGCTTTCACAGCGCGTCACCCACGGAGCCCTCTCCACAGCATTACAACAGAGAAGTCTTTAACCGTTACGCCCTGTTGTAAATTACAGCCTCTGAGGAAGGTGCTACAGAATCACATTCTGCCATTATAAAGATAATAAGGCACAGTTTTCCCTTAGGAAGCCCATTACCCATGTGTGAATTTGTCTTATTCTCTCCCTGAGCATCTCTTTCTATTAATCCTTCTGTTTAAGATGCATGCCAAAGTGGCTGTTCATAAACCCTGCTCGGCTACACACTGGGTTCCCTGAAAGTCAAGAATCCCAGTCTTGCCTTAATGGCAGTCCTTAAGGAGAACAGGAACTCTCCAGGCTGCTGTGGGTGACACTGGGGAGCTGTGCGTCTGTCCTTGCCATTGCTTGCAAACATACCACTTGAGATGGGTTAAAGGGTAGTACTGTTAATCCCTTTAAACTAACTCAAGAAACACTTTATCACAGGGCAAGAGGGATACATGAAAAATATTACATGAGCATAGGCACCTTCCTTCTGAGAAAGACCCCTGGGTTAGATTAGCAGGGATGGGTGTGGCAGGAGATGGGCGTATACAAGAGGAGCAAGAGGAAGTGACCTCAGCATATGATTCTGAAAATAAAGGAGAGCCCATAGTCAAGGAAAGGAACGGGACATTCCATGGTCTAAACCCAAAGAAGGGAAGTCCCCACCTTATCCTGATGAAGATGAGGGAAGTATGACTCCAACCAAGCAGGAACACCAGACGTTCTGAGACAGAGGAGGAGAGAAAGAGGCCTTTGTCTGATCTTAGGCAAGGCCATGTTTATTCACCGCAAGGGGACATGTTGTTATCCGCCTGTGTGAATGAGCAAAATGCCCACAGAAAAACGGAAATTACTAATACACTACATTATGTTCATTGCTGTAGTCCCTCCCTTCTGGAGCCTCCTTGCCTGACCTCAAGGAAAGCTGGGAAGTGTAGTCTTTTAGCAGGAAACTGTATTTTTTTTTTTAAACTCATGGGTGTGATAGCTGCTTCTGTTGAGGAGAGTCTTTGTCAGAGGAGGTAATTCTGGGTCTGTTGAAGAGGGGTCCTCTAGTCACACAGCAGGGAGAGAGTCTTAACTTGATCGGCTGCGATGGATCAGGTGATTGCCCTCCTGTATTCCTGAAGAAGACTTGGAAAATAATCACTAGAGGGCTGTAAGCAGACGATTTGGTTACAGAGTAAAAACTGAGAGACTCCTCAGGAAGGTTGAGGGATGGGGAGCAGCAGAGGTGGAGAGACAGAGCCGGTGAGAGGAAATGGGCCTAGAGTTGTTACAGGACTGCGGCACCAAAAACGAGCTAGCAGAGTAGCAGGGAGCATCAGAGCATCACAGGAGGGACAGGGGAACAGGGCTAATGTAAAGAACTGTATCTGGGGCTGGAGAGATGGCTCAGTGGTTAAGAGCGCTGGTTGCTCTTCCAGAGGTCCTGAGTTCAATTCCCAGCAACCACATGGTAGTTCACAACCACCTGTAATGAGATCTGATGACCTCTTCTGGCCTGCAAGCAGAACACTATATACATAATAAGTAAGAAACCTAAAAAAAAAAAGAATTGTATCTGGTCTGGGGTGAAAGGGATGAAGGCCCCTTTTAGCATCTAAAAGGTCTTTTGGCAGATGTATCGGGAACAAATGGAGCTATTGTAGAATGAGAAGTATTAGGAGAGCTTCTGTGGGACTTTTGTTTGGGTATAGAGTAAAGTTTAGTAAGTGCAATAAATAGGCAGAGAAGCTTAGGCTGTTGAACGACAGGATAGGAATACTCATCTGGAGTCCATTTGGCCTGTGATGAATGAATTCAAGTTGTGACTCCTTGAAGCTTACACGAATTTTTAATTTACAAAAATAGATAAAGGTTTTAGATATATTAGTATTACCACTGCTTGTACTCTGTACTGAGGTCCACATTGTAGTAAAAGCAGCTAGCAGGTGTCTGGAAAACAGCTGGAGTGGACAGACTCCTGCCTTTGAGACACCACAAAAGTGTGGCTTTGGGTTAACAAGCACTCTTTTCTCTGTTCAGAGGACTGGATATACACATTGGACAGAGATGTTTTCGGCCTGAGATGAAGCACCTTTAAGTCTATACTTAGAAGAAGACAGCCAAAGGGAATTCAGAATCTTGAGCCTGTGACTGATAATAGCAGTCGGTGCCTTACCAGCTTCTCAGAACCCTGCTGATCAATGTTAAAACCTGAACTCTGGAAATCTTAGTAGAGGGGGAAGCAATCTGAAGTGTTTCCCATTTTTCACATACCTTAAATCACTTCCTTAGACCTCCCGAACTTACTTAAGCGTTCACGTAAACTACTCTTAGGTCCTTGTAACTTTGAACTTTACGCCTTTCTTTCTAATCGATCACCACAAGACACAAGTGGTTGATTGCTGAGAGCAGTCGCTGCAAAGCAAATTCTTGTAAGTAGAGGACAGTGAAAAGTTACACCTGAAACCTGTTTGTCCTTCAATAGGAAGCCTGTTAGCCAGGCAAGCCCGTCTGTCGTTCTCAGGAGGAGGCCGAGGAATTCTAGAAAAAGCAAGGCCTGGTTTTTATGTAGGAAATAAACCTAACAGTAGCTGCAGCCTTGGGGGAAAAACTGGGTGCCTACAGTTGCCACAGTGATAAAGCTACCATTAGCTGCCATCATTATTAGAGATAAATTACAGCAGGAAGTATAAACCAAATAACCTCTATATCAATTAAAATGGCAGAGACTTAGCAGCTCCCTGGACTCCTGTGGTCTCCATGGCTTCATTGAGGGGCAGAGGCCATAGGTCTTGGGCTGTTACACAGAACAGCATCGGATCTTCAGTTGCTGCACAGGACAGCAGAGGCCTTTGGCTGTCAGACTCAGAAGGTCTGAGAGATTTTTTTTGTGAATGAGGAGCTTGGGAAAATTGGCCTACCTTGCCTTAGGTGGAGTAGGGCAGTCAAACCAACACTGTCCACAGTTGTGCAGGGCCCTGGAAGCAGGTGAGGTATGGGGCAGTTTTGCCCAGTGGTTAACATCACCACAATTCAGGTCTGTGTCCCATCTGTCTTCTTTGGAGACCTTAGGATTACTGCTAGGATCTGTCACAGGAGGCTTTTTCCTTTAAACATTTTAGATGCCATATTCAGCAGATCTCTGAAGAGTGTGAGGACCATTAAGTATACCTGATTTTAAACAAACTTTACTTGTTTTTAGTTATTTGCTTTAGGCTTCACCTTAAAAACATATACAGTAGGCTAAATAAAGTTTATTCCTGTAATTAATTACATTAGTACTTAGCATTACTACAAGTACAGTTCTGAACACATTAAAGAGTTAGATCATTTATCAGGTGACTACTAACTTGCATGTCTTAATCATCTTTAACAGTTTATAATAAGTTAGTGTCTTTTATAAGATCAGGATTTGCAGTTTTATCCCTGTTAGGTTTAGCCTTAAAAAGTTAATTTCTGAGCCTGGCAGTGGTGGGCACACCTTTAATCCCAGTACTCTGGAGGTAGAAGCAGGTGGATCTTTGTGAGTTTGAGGCCGGCCTGGTCTACAGAGTGAGTTCCAGGATAGGCTCCAAAACTACACAGAGAAACCCTGTCTTGAAAAAAAAACAAAAACAACAACAACAACAAAAATTCTGAATTGAAGCTTGTTTAGTATAAAAATAAAACTTTATATGTAGTCCAAGGGCATTGTGGAATATTACTTTAGCTATATAAAGATGTGTTACATTTGTGTATGATATGGAATATTAATTTAACTATGTAAAGGTGTGTTGCATTTATTTATACTGCATTTGTTTAACTAATGAAAAGATGTGTTACATTTGTTTATGCTGCATTTGTTTAATTGTATAAAGGTGTGTTGCTGTTTCACCTTGCCTGCCTAAGGCACCTGATTGGTCTAATACAAAGCTGAATGGCCAATAGTTAGGCAGCAGAGGGACAGGCAGGGCTGGTGGGCAGAGAGAATAAGTAGTAGGAGGAATCTAGGCTCGAGAGGAGGGAGAACAAGGGAGAAAGAGATTGGAGGGAGATGCCCGGGGCCAGCCAGCCAGGCAGCCACCAGCCAGCCAGGCAGCCACCAGCCAGCCATACACAGAAGGAACAGGAAAAGTAGGACATATAGAAAGAAAGAAAGGTAAAAAGCCCCGAGGCAAAACGTAGATGAAGAGAAACAGGTTAAATTGTTATAAGAGTTAATGGGGTAAACTAAGGCTGAGCATTCATAATTAATAATAAGTCTCTGTGCCTTTATTTGGAACTGGCTGGCAGCCCGAAGAAAGCTTGATCCATAGGGAGACTGGCAACTCTACTTTCCTGGTTCTTTCACAGTGCACTATCACAGAATATCACAGTTTCTTGTATGACTCAGTTTATCAAAATAGCTAAGGCTTAACAAAGTTAACAAAGACAAAGAGGCTAGACAGACATTCTTAAGTCAGTCTCTGCTATCCTGAATAGACCTTATGTAAGGAGAGACTTTCTATAGGCTTTTTGCCAGACTGCTTGGGCCATTGTCTTGTTGCGTCATAAGATAGGAATATCCCAGTGTCTGGTGGTTAGTGTTTGGTGCTCATAGCTGTGGCCCTAACTCTTTATCTATCTATCTATTTATTACTTTGTTATCTATCTATCTATCTATCTATCTATCTATCTATTACTAATATTAATAAAGACATCATAATAAAATATTTTATAAACCTAAAATGACCCATAGCCTTATAAATTTAAATATTTAAAGACAATATCCATTTTTTAATTTAATTTTTTTGCAAAACTCTAGAATTTCCTTTCTTAAAAAAGTTTAAAATCTCTCAACTATGGTCTCCTGAAATACTAAAAAAAAAAAAAAATAATCAAGTAACATTTTTACTTCAAGAGGAAAGAAACAGGGCACAACCACAGTCCGGACAAGGCAAAAACCAAACTCCAGTAGTGCAAACAACTCAATGCTCAACATCTGGGATTCACTCACATGCTCTGGGTTTCCCCAAAGAGCTTGGGTCATCTATCCAGCTCCACCCTCAGCAGCACATACAGCCCATCTTCCAGGCTTCAGCCAACTCCATTTCATTGTGGCTATTTTTCCTGGTGACCATCACATAGTACCAGAATCTCCAAAACTGCTGGGCTCCTTCTCCTGGACTCCATTTAGGAACTTCAGCCCTGCTACACTGCCAAGCCTCAGCTGCTCTCTATGACCCCTCCATGCCTTTTTAAAACCAATGCCACTTTGTGGGGTGGTGGTGGAGCACACCTTTAATCCCAGTGCTTGGGGGGCATAGGCAGGTGGATCTCAGTGAGACGAGGCTAGCCTTATCTACAAAGTGAGTTCCAGGACAGCCAGGACTGTTACACAGAGAAACCCTGTCTTGAAAAACCAACCAACCAACCAAACAACCAACCAACCAACCAACCAAACAAACAAACCATTATCATCTGGGTGACTCTTACATTACAAAGTTTGGCTGCTAGCATGAGGTACATTCTTATATATGAACATATGGAGGTGCAGCTTTAATACCTGATTAAACAAGCACTGTTTTTAAAGCCTATCTTTCATAAACCTTGTTTTTACTGACTGTTTTCAGGTCAAGAATTATCATACACAAACCCATCCGAATCCAAACTATCTTAGAGACCTGCTGTTACCTCCTTGTTTGGTTTATACCATGTCGTACCTTTAATCAAGATGGTGATGAAGTCCCATGGCATCCACCCTCTCCGACTCTAGCAAAGATTGCTGCCAGTCCCATGGCTGCCTCCATAAACATTCCACAGATTTTTAACCATACTCAATAAACTTACAAATCTTGAGGTGCAGAAAGTTTCACATAATAGTCTTAATGAACAGGTTTGCATCTTAGCAAAAGTTCTAGGCAGTTAAATGAAACCAGGAGTCTATTTTTTTAGCTGTTTCATTTTCGCTCTCTTATCCCTGCCGCAAAGTCAGGTGGCCTGCCTGACACAGGGCAGATTTTGGAAGAGACTTTTAAATAAGCATGCTTGGGTCTAGAGAAGGGAGTGCCATAACTTAACTCTAGAGCCAGCTTTCCAACAAAGTCAAACAGCATAAAACAATTTTAATACTATCCATACTCAAAAGACATTTGAATCCCTGGTAAACCGAATCCAGAGACCAGAAAGCTTGGAGATAAATTCTGAGCCCTGGCTATCAAAGCAGCCATGGCAAGCAGCCTTAGTGGTGGTGGCTGGAGGCTGGCGGCTGGCACTGGCCGAGACAGCAAAAACAAATCTAGTAAATACAGGACACACAAAGCTCACAGGCTCAAAGGGAACCAATCAGAAACAAAATATACAGTGGCCACCGCCATCCCTTCAACTGAGCCTGACCTGTTTCCCTCGAGGCTTCCATGTCAGCAACAAAACTTAATAGACACACTGGGAAACACAGACCTAGCCACGTACACAAGACAGACAGACAAACTTTATGACATTTAACTGGGTCTGATTGATTTTCATTTCAGCTCTCAGTATCCAAACAACCAGAACCAGGTGGGTGTGTGACATCTCACTATTGCCTTGGGATGAGAGAGTATTGGGTCCCATTGAACCCCTCCACGTCCCAGGTCGTCCCAGATCGTGATCCCAATGGGCCAGATGTCAAGGAAAATTACTATGATTTACAAGGAGAGGCTTCTGTAGATGTTTGCTGCTTTTGTTCAGCCCGGCAGTTCATTCTGATGGTCCACAAAACCGAGAGCACACCTTGGAACCTTGGAATGTCTCAAGGTGCACACCTCCTGAGGCAGCCCTTAAGGTGTGCACCTCCTGAAGCAGCCCCAGAGTCTCGGAGAGAAGGTCCAGCTTTAGAATTTGGGTGGGTGGTCTGATCTCATTGGGGGCCTCCAGAAAATGTTAACCCTACTGGGTGAGAATAAGACCACTGTCACAAGTTTTGAGCCAAATTTGAAGCAAGCTTTATTGAATACAGGCCAGGATGACTGGCACTGGCCAGGTCCATACCTGGGTTTCCTAGTGCATGGCACCGGATTGCATTAGCCAGGGGTGTATAAAGGCAAAATCCACAATGCTATGTACTTCCTGCCTGCCTTTGTCCAGTCAGGGGCAAGCATACATCCTAAAGTACTTCCTGCCTATGTACCTCTTGCCTACATGTGATCAAGTACATCCTGAGCAGCTGGGGCAACCAAGCTTGTTTACAGAAGCAAAAACAAGTGGCTTGTTATCTTACATGACAAACAGCCCCAGCATTCTAGGAGGTTATCTGTCCTTGGGCAAGTGGGTTTACAGGTTAGGGGCGTTTTTTGTTTTATAGATCTCTTAAGCACGGTGAGGGGCGGGACCACACTTTAACCAGCACTGTTTAGTTATGCACACGTCTTGCCCTCTATTTAAATCTAAACCTCATGTGGGGACCTCAGAGAGAACT
Organism: Peromyscus attwateri; assembly: GCA_902168425.1. Lineage (NCBI taxonomy): Eukaryota > Metazoa > Chordata > Mammalia > Rodentia > Cricetidae > Peromyscus > Peromyscus attwateri. Next base: position 7,698 of record CABHPP010137707.1, on the reverse strand, counting down.
TGGGAAGGTATCAGAAATACCAACTATGAGTCTTCTCTATCAAATATTATAAAGCTTGTGTTTAGGACAAAGACTTGGAATCTTTTTATCTCCCTCACCTTGTGAGACTTTTATGTAACTGTTTTAATCTCCCCACTCAGTAAAACCTTTGTGTACACAAAGGCCTGGTGTTCTAGTCTAGGAATTTGATGGAAGGGTGACCCTTTTCCCCTAGGAGCAGTAACCTCTCCCCCTTCCTCCTTTATTTCCCGTGCACCAAATATTTTCAGACTAGCCAACTGAATAAGATTATGAGGTAAGACCCCAGCCAGCGGGGAAAGACACAGCCAGCACCTGAGTGATCATCAAAGCCCAAGGCACTTCCTGTCTCCATCTGTCCCTCTTGCCAAGCACACCCTTTTGATCAATATTTCATGAATCTTGTGCAACTCTGAACATTCCTGAAGCTTGACTCTATCACACCCTAATGCTTTGCACAGATTATGAATTAACCAATTGTGTCAGATTGTGAGGCCCAGCCCCACCAAAGAGACAGACATAGTCACCACCATGTTAGAATAAAAACTAAGTGAACTCTCTGCCCCAGTGTACCTCGGACAGTGGCACACCCTCCTGCACAGGAGTACATTGTCTCACCAAGTCACTTCTGCTTTATTCACGTGTTTGTGCAACACAGGAACCATTCCTTTCTGGCACTTGTGAATTTGAAACTGTCTTGAATTTTAAAAATTCAGCTGACAGGGCCAGTCATGGTAGGTTCTCTGTGTAATCCCCACACTTGGGAAGCTGCTTTAACAGACTCAGGTCTAAGCCAAGCACGGTGCTGAGTGCTTGTAGGCTCAGTGCTTGAGAGACACAGTCTGGAGGGGCAGGAGCAGGAGGCCAACCCTGGCTACATAATGAGTTTTGGCGACAAGAGGGCATGTCTCAAACTAAAACAAAATTAAATTCAGCTGATGGATACTTGACTCTTGTGAAGTGATAATCTTCACATTTTGGGTTGATTCATTCCATTTATTATCTACAACTGTCATGAGCATCCCATGTCAGAAACAGAAACAGCACCTCCCCATAATGTCAGGATTTATTGAATAATGACAAATTCACAAAGTACAAAGGCTTTGCTGGCAGCACTTTGCCCGGTGGTGCCGCTTTCTTTGACAGTGAGCGAAGCAAACACATGATTTTTTTATTCCAGACTTGATTACTAATATTAACTCTCAGCTGTCTTACACACCACCCGGTAAATAGCTCCCTATGGCTCTCTATATGCACACGTGTAGGTTATCGAATGGCCACAAAGGGTTAAAGAGGCCACAGCAGAGTTGAAGGCATTTCAAATTCTAGAAGCTGGGAAGCTGACAGAAATGTAGAAAGAATCCTCAGCTGGAGGTCTGCTGGAGCCCCAGGTAGTAGGTCAGGCCATTGTCCAGGCACGGAGTTCAGCTGCAGAAGCAAGGTGAAGTCTGTAAGGGTGGAGAACAGGACTGGGTCCAGGCAAACAAACGGGCTGATGAGCGGACAGCAGGTCCAGAGGGACCAACAGGTGGCTAGATGGACGGTACTTTGATAGGCTGTGTCAACAGTGGAGACTGAGCCAATCGGGCCCTGGGACAGTCAAGAGTTCTCTGCTCATCAGTCTCCTTACACATCCACCAGGTGTCAGATGGGGGCCCTCAGCATCCCAGGGCTAGGTGTCCCCTTCTCTATGAGGTCCAAGTGAAGCAGCTGTTTCTCCCCCAGTCTGCTGCGTCAGATCGGTTCTTTGGCCTGGGTTTCCTGAGATGGTTTTAGTACTTCCATGAGCTCCTACAGTCCCAGCTCACTTGGGTGGTACCCATCCTACTTTTAGGAATCCGTTAATAGTCTGTGCCTTGTGGGTAGTGACAGATAAATGAGGTTGTTACATATCCACTGTGGTGCATTCTCAAAATGGAAGAAAAAGCTCCTTGTAAAATGCACTCTCTCAGGGCACAGCAGTCTGAAGACCCACCATTTTACGTAGTGTGGAGCACTTTAGGGCAGCATGATCTAAACAACGTTCTCGAACAGTGGGGAGAATCACTGAAGCCCTTGGGGACCTCCTAAGTAAACAAGGCTAGTGTGTGTGGTAATAATAGCAAATACCTGTTAGAGCTCATTAAGTACTTTACACACATTACCTCACTTAAAGTCTTGCTTTTATAAGGAATCATACCCAGTTAGGATGCGGTCAGCTGCAAAAACAAAACAAACAAACAACAACAACAACAACATGCAATTATGGCACTGGAGAGATGGCTCACTGATGAAGAGCACTTGATGTTCTTGCAGCTGGTTCGGTTCCCAGCATCCACAACTATCGGTAACTCGGGTTCCAGGGGAATCCAATGCCATCCAGTTTCTGTCCTCTGCAGGCCCCAGACATGCATGTAATGTATGGACATGCAGGAAAACCAACAACAATAAACATGCAACATTGGGCATGGTGGCACAGGACTGTAATTCCGGGTAATTGGGAGGCTGAGGCAAGTGCAAGGACCGCCTCTATCAAGGACTAAGTTCAAGAGCAGCCTAGGCAACTTAGTGAGCCCTTGTCTTAAAAAGTCAAGGCGGGGAAGGGTGAAAGAGAGCAGGGCTAGGGATCTGGCTGAGTGACAGAGTACTTACTTGCCTAGCCTAATTCAAGCCACTGATCTGCTAACTAAAGTACAGTCAGCCTCCATACCCAGGGACTGAAATTATTGGAGGAAAAATTGCATTTGTGTTAGACATGTACATTTTCTCTTATCATTATTATTTGCATATCAGCATGTTTATGAACATTTGTTATCCAATTCCCTGTGTCTCCTGCCCAAACTGCTTTGCATTTTGAATTCAAAACCTTTCCCCAGTTCTCACTCACAGGTCTGCTACTGGACACAGGCTCAGGAATTGGGCCTATAACCTGAACAAACTCAACAAGTTGTGACAAAGCCCACTGAGGCTGCTGGGAAAAGGATCTATGCCTCCTTCCTCTGCAACCTGCAACTGGAACCTGAGGCCCTTGAGTTAGACCACAGTGCTGAGCCTGGAGCAGTGGGGGCCCCTCATACTCGTGGAACAGTGGAGACCGTAGGAGACAGATAAGCCAGAGAAACACTGGCTCTCAGGTATCAGCTTTTGGCTTCTGAATCCAGCCTCGCCTGTTCTCTCTAAGAGCTTCTTCTTGGTATATGAGCCAATGAACTCTCTTTGTAGTGTTTAATAAAAGCAGTCAGTCTACCTTGAGATGGTTCAGCAGGTAGAGGCACTTGCTGCCAAGCCCGATGACCTCCAATAATTTCAGTCCCTGGGTATGGAGGCTGACTGTACTTTAGTTAGCAGATCAGTGGCTTGAATTAGGCTAGGCAAATAAGTACTCTGTCACTCAGCCAGATCCCCAGGTCCCACATGGTAGAAGGAGAAAAGCAACTCCTGTAAGTTGTCCTCTGACCTCCACCTGTGGGCTGTGGCATGCTTTTGCGTCCACACACACATACATAAGTATGTAATAATGTTAATAATAAACTACATGAGGACACTGGTTCAGGCTCTGGACTATGCTTAACAGACCAAACCAAAGTGGCATTATTCACACTGAAGCTCCAGACCACTGTACCAAAACTAAAGTATTTGACCATCTAAGAAATCAGCTTCAAGTTTATAAGGAAAGAAATTTTGAAACAAGCAATCACTTTTTCTCTATTTGTTTTCTTTAGCTTCTCTATCTGTAAAGCCAAAGGCTCTATTTAAATCATCAAAACACTCATTTGTTTTTATTATTGTTTATTATTATTATATTATTGTTGTTGTTGTTTGTTTTTGAGACAGGGTCTCTCTATATAGCCTTGACTGTCCTGAAACTCATTATGTAGACCAGGCTAGCCTAGAATTCACCTGCCTTGCCTCCTGAGTACTGGGATTAAAGGCATTCACTACCACACCTGGCTCATTTTGTTTTTAATGAAAGAGGTATTGCCAAATTTATGCGAGGATTGCAAACAAAGTTATTACAGGAAAGTCATTTAGGGCTTTAAAAGTGCTGCAATTATGTTTTGACAACAGTAAGCCAATTTGTGGCCTGCTTTCCTCCCCCCCCCCTTTTTTTCTAAGTCAGTGTTTCTCTGTGTAGTCCTGGCTTTCCTGGAACTCACTCTGTAGCCCAGGCTGGCCTCGAACTCACAGAGATCCTTCTGCCTCTGCCTCCCGAGTGCTGGGATCAAAGTGTGGGCCACCACACTCAGCTCTCTTCCTTCTTTTCTTATGGCTTATGTTGGCCTTGAAATTACAGTGATCCTCCTGCCTCCACCTTTCAAATGCTGGGGTTATAGACTTATGCCACAGTGCTGGCTCAGTTTGAAAGTATGTGTGTGTGAATGTGTATATATGAATGTGTGTGTGCATGAGTGTGTGTGTGCATGAGAGTGTGTGTGTGTATGAATGTGTGTGTGCATGCATGAGTGTGTGTGTGCATGAGAGTGTCTGTGCATGAATGTGTGTGTGTGTGTGTGTGTGTGTGTGTGTATGAGTGTGTGTGCATGCATGAGTGTGTGTTTTCAGTGTGAGGGATTGACCCGAAGGCCTTGAGTATGCTAGTTCAGTGCTCTACTACCGAGCTACATCCGCATCCCTGTGTTTTGTTTGTTTGTTGTAATTTCCATCAAAAGACTGTAACTGATGAGGGCTGAAGAGATGACTCAGTGGTCAAGAGCACAGGCTGCTCTAACAGAGGACCCAGGTTCAATTCCCAGCACCTACATGTGGTAGTTTACAACCATTTGTAATTCCAGACCCTGGGGATCCAATACCCTCTTCTGGCCTCTGTGGGAACTGCATGCATGTGATGCACAGATTTATATGCAGGCAAACCACCTACCTATACACATAAAAAATTTAAAAGAGGGGCTGGAGAGATGGCTCAGAGGTTAAGAGCACTGACTATTCTTCCAGAGGTCCTGAGTTCAATTCCCAGCACCCACATGGTGACTCACAACCATCTGTAATGAGATCCGGCACCCTCTTCTGTGTACATAACAAATAAATAAATCTTAAAAAAAATTTAAAAGAATGTAACCGATACTTTAATCATTAATGCTGATACTTTTAATAGTAATTTAATAATTAAATAATAATTTAATATTAAATAGCTCAGACACTGTCTAGAGCAGTGGTTCTTAACCTTCCTAATGCTTTGATCCTTTAATACAGTTCCCCATGTTATGGTGACCTCAGCCATAAAATTATGTTGCTACTTCATAACTGTAATTTTGCTACTGCTATGAGTCATAATGTAAATTTTTTTTGGAGATAGACGTTTGTCTAGGTCTTAATTCACAGGTTGAGAACCACTTTTCTAGATGGTTTGGGAAAACTATTTGTATCCTTGAAATAACCTTAAAGACAAATATGATTATTAGCCAAGATATACAGGCTAGCCCCAACTGGCACTTGTCAGTTTGTAGAACTAGAAGTAAGTCCTTTTTTCTTTTTGTATGTATGTATGTATGTATGTATGTATATTTTTTTTGTTTTTACATCTAGAAGTGAGCCTTAATAAATATGAAGAAGACTAAAACCCCCAAAGTCAGCCCCTGAAGGCGCAGGAAGCCCAGGAAAGGCCTCAAATTATGGTTTTTCAGAATGGTCAGAAGACTGTGCTCAGGCACCAAGGCAGGGTGTTTGGTGAGAATGAGAGATGTCTGGAGGGAATTGGGGTGATATGGACGCTGTGCTCAATTTAATTTACAGATTTCATGAAGACTGAAATGCCAGAGAAGAGACAGTGACGTCAGGAATGGTGGGACATGCCTGTGATTCCAGCACCAGAGAGCTGGTGGCGAAAGGATTGCCGTGAGTTTGAAACCAGCCTGACTTACGTAGGGAACACCCAGCTAATTCTAACTACAGAGTAAGACCATGCCTAAAAAAGAAGAGAGAATGGAGAGAACCAGCTCCCTGAATGCTCTGTATATTGGTCTGCTCCCCGACCCCAGAAATCCCAGTCAGCCCCACGGATGATGGCAGAGCAGGAAGGGGAGGGCTGGGTTGTCCAGATTAGGCAGAAACTGAGTTGTCTCAGTTCACTTAGTGCTTCACTATGGGTTTCTGCAGGCTAGAGTCCCTGTAACCTACTTCTTCAGGGGCTACAGGGTGGGCTGCTATTAGGCGCAATGGCCTCTGGGGGGCAGCAGCATGAAGCATTTGCCTTTGGAGAGCCACAGACCGAAGTTATTGTGTCTAGCCTTGACATCAGTGTTTAAAGAAATACGTGGAATAATATTAGCATAAAATTCTCAGCTGTACCTTCTAGAATTGCAAGAAATTCTAATAGTCCTTTCAAGGATATTCCCCCAGACCCAGCATGGTGATGCATGCCTGTAATCCCAGAATTTGGGAGGTGGAGGTAGGCCTGAGAAACAGGATCTTGTCTCAAAACCCCAAATATCAAAATACAAACAACAACAACAACAACAACAACAACAACAACAACAACAACAACAAAGCGAAGCAGCCATATCACAAACGAGCTGCCCTTGCTCAAAACACTGTAAGAGGGTCAGTGAGATAGTGTTGTGTGTGACAAAAATTTTCCTGAGGAGACGCGGCACACATCTACTCACTGAGACAGGGAGCCCATGAGACAGCAAAGTATGAATACCGCCAAAGTCCAACTTGGTGAGCCAATGAGTTTTATTGGAGTTACTTATAGGAGTATGGGTGAGGGGTCACTCCAGGAGCAGAAATGACTCAAAGACAGCTGCATCACCGAAGCCCACCCCAGTGTGGGTGACAGCTCACAAAGCCGGAAACCTGAGCACACCACACAGCCTGCAGGCAGCTCAACCAGTTGGAGGGCGTCTTTCCCACTCTTGGTTGGAATTTAACCTTTTCCAGGCAGCTCAGCTGGTCTGCTTGCGGAGTCTTCTTTTCAGCTTGGTTTTCTGAGAGTTTTCTTTGCAGCTTGGCTTATGTGATGGTCTTTGCAGCCCTGCTAGTGTGAGAGGAACTCTCAGCTTGTATTGCTTACTCAATAAAGGAGGGGCCTAGTAAATCTGCTCAGTTTCAGGGACTTCCTGAAGCCATTTTGAGTTGTTTATCTTTCTGTTTAGGAGCTTCCCTTCAGGAAGGAATGGTTCAATCCTGAAGAAAACTGTTACACAACAGTTGGCTCTGTGAAAGTGCCTCCTGCCAAGCCTGATGACCTGAGTTCAATTCCCAGGACTTATACGGTAAGAGAGACCCAACTCCTGAAAGTTGTCCTCTGACCTCCACATGTGTACCATGGCACCTGCACATGCTCGTACACGTGTATACACACACACACACACACACACACACACACACAAATAATTAAGGTAATAAATTCATGTGCTAGAAGGGTCCCACTTAGTGGAAGCCCCAGCTTTGGGAGTCTGTTCACTGAAAGCCAATGAGATTGAAATCTGACTCTCCCTGGTACTCTGAGCGTATCTGCTAAAACTAACAAGACATACCATTCTAGGCTAGCACAGTGATGCTTCTCTCTAGTCCCAGAAGTCTGGAGGAGGAGGAAGAAAGATCCCTGGAATCTGGAAGCACCCAACATGAGCAACACAGTGAGATTGCCACATAAAAAAAAAAAAAAAAATCCTGGTTGGAGCCACCGTCGTTTTTGTCTTGAATGAAAGCAGCCTCTTAACTAGTCTCAACACAGCCACC
>CABHPP010137706.1:81501-92570 GCA_902168425.1 Peromyscus attwateri | reverse complement strand
ATACATATCTCCATATTGCTGTTTGTGGTGGTTTGAGTAAAACGGCCCCCACAGGCCCACAGGGAGTGGCACTATGAGGAGGTGTGGCCTAACTGGAGAAAACATGTCACTGGACATGGGCTTTGAGGTCTCAGATGCTCAAACCAGGCCCAGTGTCATCTCTCTTCCCGCTGTCTGCCAATCTGAATGTAGGACTCTCGGCTACCTCTCCAGTACCATGTCTGCCTGTGCTCTGCCACGCTCCTCACTGTGATAATAATGGACTGACACCTCTGAACTGTAAGCCAGCCTCAACTGTATGTGTTGCTGTGGTCATGGTGTCTCTTCACAGCAATAAAACACTAAGACACTGTTCATCATCAAAGGAAATCTGGACAAGAACTCAAGCAGGGCAGGAACCTGGAGGCAGGAGCTGATGCAGAGGCCATGGAGGGGTGCTGCTCACTGGCTTGCTCCTCATGGCCTGCTTTTTTTTTTTTTTTTTTTTTTTTTTTTTTGGTTTTTTGAGACAGGGTTTCTCTGTGTAGCTTTGCGCCTTTTCTGGAGCTCACTTGGTAGCCCAGGCTGGCCTCGAACTCACAGAGATCCGCCTGGCTCTGCCTCTCTAGTGCTGGGATTAAAGGCGTGCGCCACCAACGCCCGGCCCTGCTTCTTTTTTTTTTTTTTTTGGTTTTATTTATTTTTTTATTTATATCTCCATTTTTTTATTTATTTTTATTTTTATTTTTATTTTATTTTATTTTATTTTGGTGCCTGCCCTGGATCTCGAGCTGTAGCCCAGGCTGGCCTCAAATTCACAGAGATCCACCTGCCTCTGTCTCCCGAGTGCTGGGATTAATGGCGTTTGCCACCACCGCCCAGCCTCAGCCTGCTTTCTTATAGAACCCAGGACCACCAGCCCAGGGATGGCACCACCCACCATGGGCTGGGTCCTCCCCAGTCAATCACTGATTAAGAAAATGCCTTACAGCTGGATTTTACAGAGGCATTTTCTCAACTGAGGGATAACGTCCAGATACCTCTAGTTGGTGTGTCAAGTTGACATAAGAGCAGCCAGCACAGTTACCATCACTGGGGCTTAGCCAGGGCCACATCCTTTAAAAAATTGTCTTCTTTCTTTCTCCCAGTATCTATCGATTGCCGATAGTTATCCGACTTGGTGTCCAACTCCCGTCTCCGTGTGGGATTTTAACTGACTTCTTTGTGGCTTATTAGCACCCCACTCTCTCTGTGGGCCGCATCTTCTTTATCCATACACCTGTTGGTGGGCGTCTAGGCTGAGTCCCCAACTTAGCTGTTGTGAAGAACATAGATGCGGGTCTGTCTCTGTAGTAATCTGACCTCAGTTCTTTCGAGTCTTTCCTCAGGAAGGGGGTGGGTGGGCAGTGTGTTGCTTGGTTTAGACAATTTGCTGAACCATTTGGTAGCAGCCCAGATGAAAAGGGCGAGGCAGGAGGAAGATGCTGCCTTTTTCGTGACTGGCCCTTCCTTTCTCTCTCCAGGCTGTTTTGATTTGCTCTGTTCCTTTTGATTCTTTGGCTGGTATCAGAACCATATTTCCAGGTTTCCACCACTGACTGGGGATCAGTGGCTCTCCAGGAACCTGCCAGGTTCTCTCTCTCTCTCTCTCTCTCTCTCTCTCTCTCTCTCTCTCTCTCTCTCTCTCACAGCCTGCCTCTGCCTCCTGAGAGCTAGGATTAAAGGTGTGCATCACCACCCCCAGCCTAGTGTTCCCTTTCTTGATGATGTGATAGTTCAGGATCTCAGTGTGGTTTTGATTTGCATCTTCCTGGTGCCTGAAAGATACCGAGCACTTTCTCAGATATTTGATGACCACTAAATACACTATTTGTTGCTTTAGTTTCAAATTAACCAAACTTCAGCTTAATTTTGGGAAAATGCAACCAGGCAGGCCGCTTTCCTCTTCTGTTGGTCAGCAAGGATTTCCACACAGTTCAAATGTCCATTCTAGAGAGACCGAAACCACAACATATTAGAAACCACAACATATTAGAAGATCACTTTTCAGCCTGGAGACACGGCTCACTGGCTGCTCTTACAGAGGACCTGAGTTTGATTCTCAGCACCTACATGATGGCTCACCTCACAACCATCTGTAACTCCAGTCCCAGGGGATCTGATACTGTCTCTAACCTCTGCAGCCATCAGACACACACATAGTGTACACACATGAATGCAGGAAAAATACTCACAGACATAAATTAAATAAATCTAAAACCAAACAAAAATAAAATTTAAAAAAGAGGATATCTTTTCACATTGTTAGTGGAAGGTAAATTCTCCCCCTGCATCTGAATAAAAAAAATTTTAAATCAAGAATAAAACTTACATAACTGTGCTCAGAAAACCTTGATTTTAATATCATTTCAGAACTGCTTGATGGCTTGTTGGTTGGCTATAATATTCACTAGCTTGCCAAACTGTGTTTTCAATCAAGGTATTTATTAAATTCCCTGTTAGAGTCAGTGTTCTATGGCTGTGAAGAGACACCATGACCTAAGCAATTTTTATAAGAGAAAGCATTGAATTGTTTTGTTTGTTAAGCCAGGCAGTGATGGTGCACACCTTTTCTTTTCTTTTCTTTCCTTTCTTTCTTTTTTTTAATTTAAAAAAATTTTTTTTTTTTTGGTTTTTTGAGACAGGGTTTCTCTGTGTAGTACTAGCTGTCCTGGATCTAGCTCTGTAGACCAGGCTGGCCTCAAACTCACAGAGATTCACCTGGCTCTGCCTCCTGAGTGTTGGGGTGGCGCACGCCTTTGATCCCAGCACTCGGGAGGCAGGGTCAGGCAGATCTCTGTGAGTTCGAGGCCAGCCTGGTCTATGGAGAGAGTTCCAGGATAGCTAGGGCTACACAGAGAAACCCTGTCTCGAAACACTCCCTTCCCCCCCCCAAAAAAAAAATGAAAAAAGAAAGAAAGAAAGAGGTTTAGTCCATTGTTATCACGGTGTGGAGCATGGCAGCATGTGTGGTGCTGGGGAGGAGAGACAGAGAAACAGAGACAGAGACACATAGAGACAAAGAGAGAGAGACAGCGAGACACACAGAGAGAGAGAGAGACAGAGAGGAAGGGAAACTGGGTCTGCCATGGGCATCTGAAACCTCAAAGCCACCCCCAGTGACACTCTTCCTCCACAAGGTCACACCTCCTAATCCTGCTAAGCCCTTCACACAGTTGCCCTGCCTGTGACCAAGCATTCAAACACATGAGCCTAGGGAGGGCGTTCTCACTCAAACCGCCACACTCCCACTGTACCCGAGGATGGTGGAGACATAGAAACACCTTTCCTCTCTACAGAGTCTGTTGTGGGACATTTGTACACTGTGTGAAGATGTGTCATTTTGAGTGGTTTAATAAAAAGCTGAACCACCAATAGCTAGGCAGGAGAGGTTAGGTGGGACTTCCAGGCAGAGAGAGGAACTTGGGATGGATCTAGGCATGCAGGGGACTCCAGCAAGACACCTAGGAAGTCAGACTTACAGTAAGGAGGAGAGGTACCGAGCAAGCCACACAGCAGAACATACATTAATATAAATGGGTTCATTTAAGTCTTAAGAGCTAGTTGGGAACAAACCTAAGCTAAGGCCGAGCTTTCATAATTAATAATAAGTCTCCGTGTCATTATTTGGGGGCTGGAGGTCCAAAACAGTCCAATGAGAAAGACTACCCTAAGATTCTACTGATTTTTATCCATAAATTCAATCCATTACCAGTTTAATGTCATTTTCTGTTTGTAGGGTAAAGAGCATCTTGATATCCCGTGAATAATTACATAAATAGGTAAGACTTTTCCTCAAATAGATGAATTTATATAATAACAAACACTAGAAATCAGAGCCTACAGTAGCAAGCCAAGAGTGACGGTATTCTCCAGGGTAATTTACTTATCATAAGTTGTTATGGGAAAAACCTAAGTAATTCTGCTGTAGAATCATAGTATCTGTGATTATAATTATGTGTTAGCTTCTCAAGGTGGGGTCAGGAATTAATTCATTAGTCACTAATACTGGTGTTTTATAGAACCCTCTTAGAAGTGACCACAGACTCATTGGCACCCCTCAGGCAGAAGAAATGCCGAATCACATGGTCCCATCAGCCTTTTGTGTCCCTTAGTTGAGCAAATCAGTCACCTACTCTTGTATAGTCAAGAAAATCTGAGCTCACACCGTGCTGTCCTAAATCTAAAATAATTTAAGTTGGGCTCCATTTATCCAGAATTGTCACTCTTGGCAAGAGCTGCTATCAGGAGCACAGAGCCAGAGCAAAAACTGTTACCCAGGCATCCACTGCTGACAAATGGTAGATTAGATATTCTTTTTAGTATCTCTGTGTATCCCTGGCTGTCCTGGAACTTGCTCTGTAGATCAGGCTGGCCTTGAACTCACAGAAATCTGCCTGCCTCTGCCTCCTGAGTGCTGGGATTAAAGGCGTGCGCCACCACCTCCCAGCTGTAGATTAGGTTTTCTAAAAGGCCTTTGTACTTCAAGACAACAACATCTGTATTAAGGAAATTGGAATGCCTTTCTGGAGACTTCAAATGAAGGAATTTAAATCTACAGGGAAAGAAAGACAAAAAAATGCTGGCATGTTAACAGAGCATAGTAACAGATGTAAAAGCTTAGGTGGTGTGATAAGTAGGTGTGGACACTAGAATTGCGTTTTCCAGCCCTCAAGTCACTGGCAGGTTCTGAGAGCTGACCCACAGCCCCTTTGAACTGAAAAGTGGAGACTGCAGCAGCGGCCACAGGTAATGCAAACTCTCTGGGAAAACACTCTCAAATTAAGCCTCCCATGTTTTACTCACATCTTAATGTCAGACAAATATTAGCTCATTGTCAAATGTCAATTAAACACACGTGGGTGAGAATCAACAGAAACAACCCAAACACATTAGCGCCCTGAACACGTCAGTTACTGAGATGATCAGTTCTGGAGTATTAAATGCCTTAGAAGGAGGTCTAGATGGAATCACAGGAAAAGGAAGAAATAACCCACCCTGCGAAAGAACCACAGAGAGTTTGGAGAGGAGGCTCAGCAGTTAAGAACACTGGCTGCTCTTCCAGAGGATGCCGGTTCGATTCCAGCACCCGCATGGGGGCTCAGAACTGTAACTGCAGCTCTAGGGAACCTGATGCCCCCTTCTGGCCTCTGCGGGTACTGCACATGCATGGTGCACAGACATACAGACCGGCAAGCACTCATACACAAAAAGTAAAAATAAGTAAATCTTTAAAAAAGAACCACAGAGACCGTGTATTTCTGAGACTTAAGAACTCAATCAACAGACCATGCAGTTTAGAGAGAAAAAAATGTAAATTTTCAATAGCTAGCTAATCAAAGTGCCTAAGGGAGAAATCAATTAAAATGAAGAAGAGATAATATTGGAGAAGACTCACGTGTGCAGTCTTGTCAATAACACCACTGGACGTCAGAATAAATGTGGTGACATTCAAAGTTCTGGGAGAAAGTAACAGGGACCTAAAAATTGTGTGCCTAGAACTGGGTTTATTAAATTTATTTTTGTTTTTTAATTATGTGTATATGTGTGTCTGTGCATGTGGGTGCAGGTAACTGGGGAGGCCAGGAGAGGGCAGTAGATCCTCTGGAGCTGGAGTTACAGGTGGTTGTGAGCTTGCCCAACATGGATGCTGGGAGCCCATCTGGAGTTCTCTGGAAGAGCAGTGTGCACTCTTAACTACCGAGCCCTGTGCCCTGCCTCCTAGCACTATCTCTTAAGAAAAGTCAAAGTAAAATACAGACAGGACCTTCAGTGAACTGCCAAGAAAGGAGCCTGCTGTTTGAATTGCGTGGGCTAACAGATGAGTCCTGAGTCTGTCCAACTTCACTGAGGACTGAAGTAATGTCAGGTTTCCGGACACACACAAAGTCACAGTGAACTTGAAACATGGAACACACCGAAGTCACAGGGAACATTCCTGAACTTGAATCTAGTCAACCCTGATGGGTGACAGACAACCGGAAGGATCGTGACCAAGGCAGATATGTTTGTTGCCCTGAAGCCACTAAGAACTTGATGTCACTGTAGTTGGGACTGCCATTGAAAACCTGGTCATGGCTCATGTCTGGAAACCATTGGTCCTATCTATCCTTACTATTTCAGGGAAAACACAGACAATCGCCTCGCTTAGGAGAGTGCACCACCGGGATGGCTAATTTTCATCGTTAACTGGACTGAAGTTAGAGGCACGCAGGAGACAAATCCCTGGGGTGTCTGTGAGGACATCTCTAGATGGGCTTGACTATGAAGATAAAGGCCAGGATGTTGGAGAGGCCAGGACACGGGACACGCTCCAAGAAAATCTACAGGCACAGAGGTGAGTCAGTCCAGGAGACGGCCTGTGTGTGCTGCAGGCAGAACTGGAGGGGCAGGGCCACGGGTGGAGTTGGGGGGGAGTGGGGCAGGGGGGGGGGGGGGAGGGGGCAGGGCCACCAAGGCAGTTGGAGCCCATATGCTGTTGCCACAGGCTGCTAATGTTATACATGGTACAGTAGGTTTGGCGTTTTTCCTGGTGAGTTCTGATATGGCTTTGATCATAGTTTTTCTTGATATTCTCCACACCACCCCCGTTCATTCCTTTTGGGATAGGAATATTTACTGTGACCCGTCGCCCGTATATGAGATGTAACTCGTTTGATTGTATAAAAGCTCACAGTTGTGAGTCATTTGCTTTGAGTACAAAAAAATACTTTTTGGATTTTTTTTTTTTTTTTTTTTGAGACAGGGTTTCTCTGTGTAGCTCTGGCTGTCCTGGAACTCACTCTGTAGACCAGGCTGGCCTCGAACTCACAGAGACCCTCCTGCTTCTGCCTCCCGAGTGCTGGGATTAAAGGTGTGCGCCACCACTGCCTGGCAGATTATTTTTTTTTTAAACAGTGTTGGAACTGTGAAAGACTTTGAACCAAACACATTTTGCCTTATGAGATAGCTGAGAACCATTGAGGACCAGAGGCAGAACATTTAAAGGGAGATGTTTGGTTGTCAAGACAACAAAGGAAGGGAGGGGGCATGTGTTGACCAGCCTTCTTTGCTAGTTTGATGGCATTTAGAATCTCGGAGGAGGCAAAGCTCTGGGTGTGCCCGCGAGGGCGTTTAACAAAGCTTTAGCGGAGGTGGGAAAACCCATTCTGAACGTGGGTGTCCCACTCCATGGGCGGCAGTCCCAAACAGTCAAAAGGAGGAAGGGGGCTGAGCTGCAGCGCTCATCTCTCCTCACTGTCCTACTGTGGGCATAATGGGATCAGCTGCCTCGCACCCGGCCTCCGTGTTTCTCTGCTCTGAATCCTGTTCTCTGAATCTGCGAGCCAAAATCAGCCGGCCTACTGTAAAGCGCTTCTGTCCGGCATTTTGTTACAGAAACAGAAAAGTAACTCATGTATGCTGTGTAGATGGAATCAGTTAATATATAAATGTAACTTTCCCTATAGGCGTTTTCTTGCCTTATTTTTTTGACAAATGGGATTTTACTAAATTAAAAATATTCTGGCCGGGCGGTGGTGGCACACGCCTTAAATCCCAGCACTCGGGAGGCAGAGGCAGGCGGATCTCTGTGAGTTCGAGGCCAGCCTGGGCTACCAAGTGAGTTCCAGGAAAGGCACAAAGCTACACAGAGAAACCCTGTCTCGAAAAAAACCAAAAAAAAAAAAAATTTTTTTTTGAACGGCAAGTGAGACAATTAGCATATATTATTATAAAAAATATATGCCTGCTGTACATCCAATAGACGGATAACTTCCAGAACATGTAAAGAAATAGGAAAGTAAAGCTAACATAAAAAACCTAATTAATGAAAGGGGAAGTGAGCAAATATGAATGTTCAATAAATGTATTGAAAAATATTCAATATCAAATCAAAACTTGATTAAGATTCCATGTACCCTCAGTCAAAAAGATTGTTATTAGGGATGCAAATGACTATAAATGCAGCAAGGATGTGGGGAAAGAGGAACAGCATTCTTGCTCATGTGAGTGTAAACTGAGGCAAGTCATTGTGAAGATTCCTCAGAAAACAGAACTAGTGGATGATTCAGAATTTTCTTCGAATAGCTACTACAGGATATGTTTACACCCAAAATTTCTTGAAATAAATTATTCAAGAATTAATTCCAGAGCTAACATTCCTTTGGTTACTCACAAAAGGATTCCTGAAATATTAACTCAATTCTTTCTCTTTTGGAATTATCAAACTGTAACTGAATTTTAATGCACACCTAGTCGACAGCCGCTCTTTTCTGGTGCACACGTTTTACAGTCTCTGGGTGACTCCATTTGAAGCGTCAGGTAACAAAATGAATTAGAGCTTTACCACCTGGCCGTTTAAAACTTCAAGCCAGTGCTGGGTCAACACCGAATGTGCCCTTCCAGAGACCAGCACGAGTATGGTGAGGCCGTGATCTTTGATTTAAAGCGAACAGTCACAAAGCATTTTTTATCTATGTTCTTTTTAAATTCATGATGCCAGCCCTTCCTTCTCTAAGATCATAAAAACCAGAAGCTTGGTTGGACCCCCAGGATCTGTCGGCTCAGTCTGAAAGCTCCAGACGGTCACCAGGCTCCCTGTATCATATATTGCCTTTTGCTTGAGTCAAAACACAAGTTTATGCTCCTCCTTTTTTGTTTCTGGTCCTCCCTGGAACTCAGGGGACTCCTAAAACAAAGAGCTAGGGAAGCTGTCTTTACTTACACTCCTGAGCCTAGGAGATGGGCCTGTAATGAATGAAGGTTTCCAGGCTTCTGCAGCTCTGTGCATTCAAAGTGCCACCTCTCTGCTCCAGCCACTGCCACGCAGCCCCTGAAAACACACTGCATTTTTTAACGTTTCACGTTTTCGCTATTCATCTGTTGGTTAACCAAGCCTTTAAAAAAATGCCGATTTTCAAGTGTGTAACATCGCATAAACTTTAGCATGAAATTATTTGTGTGACTTTATCTTCCACACACAGTATCCTAAGTGTTCTTTTCTCAACTCATTTTTTTTTTTTGGTTGTGCCCAAACGGAGCCCACATGTGCTAATCACACGTAATGAGTACTCGTTAAACAGGAGTTTGATCCTAACTGTACACAGCCAGAGCGCCTTGTATGCTCTGGAACTTCAATGTCTTCTAACGACACATCCTGCCACGTAACAACTGAGTGGCTTTGAATTTGTCATTGTTTTTCCCACTGGCTTTTTTGCTTTGTTTTGTAAGTATTTAAGGACCTGAGTTCGGGTCCTCTGCAAGAGCAAGATCTGCTCTTAACTGGTATTGCACAATTTGAATCTAACAGATATTGATTTCAGGCCCCCCATAGGGCCATCTCTACAGCCCCACCAGTTCTTTTAATATACCGAATATAGCAACAATATGTTCTATACAACAGTGGGGCTTATATACATATTTAAACAACCTTATTGAATTACAGATTATACACAACTAAATGCATCTTTACATAATGATCAATTTCGCGTTTTCTTATTTTCGGCAAGATGAGTCAAGGCTAACTTCCTGCGTCTGGCTCTGCAATCACTCCAGCAGCTGTTGTTGAAGAGGCTTTCATTGTCTTATTGAATTATCCTGAAAGCTTCGTCACAAAGTCAATGGAGTATGTGTGTGTATAAGTCTATCTCCTGAGTCTGTGTTCCGTGCCATCGATTTATCATCTGTCATTTGCCACAACTGCAATTGTGTTCACCGCTGTAGCTTCATGGCAAGTCTTTAAGTCGACTGCTCCAAGACCTTAAGGTTGCTTCTTGGTCAAAGCTGTCTGGGCTGTTCGTATTTCTGCCACATTAACTCAATTTCTATATCTGCTGTTGTTCTTACCAAGCATGGGATGTATGGAGAAACAAATTGAGAGATTTATTTTGATGTTGGATCTTCTGATTGACAGACGGACATGGTATAAGTGTCTATTCATTTCCTCTTTTTAATTTTCTCTCACGGTGCTCTGTGGTGTGCCCTGCACAGACCTGGTACATATTTGTTTAAAATTATCCTTAAATATTTAATATCTTTAAGGTGTTAAAAGTTTTATGTATTTTTTAAAATTTAAAGTGAAATTGATTTATTATTTATTGCATGATTATTATTATTATTGCGTGTGACTGTGCGTGTGTTCATGTGTGCTGTGGGTGTAGATGTCAGAGGACTATCTTGAGGAGTGAACCCTCTCCTTCCATCATGTGGGATCTGGGGACCCACCTCAGCTTGTCAGGCTTGGGAGTAAACGCACATGTCCGCTGCGCCATCTCCCTGGCCCAGTTACGCATATCTTTTACATTTATTTCTGAGTTCTTATTTCTGGAATATCAAAACTCAATTATTTTTGCATACTGATGCCACATACAGACACTTTGCTAAGCACTCGGCAATTGGGGTGACTTTTTGTAACCCTTATAGATGCTAACGGTGGAGCGTCAGTCTGTCTGCAAAGACAGCAATGTTTCTCTGTCGGACTTTTATATTCTTCTTGCCTTGTCACATAGATGAGTCACAGTACTGTATTGAACTGAGTGACGAGGGTGGGCAGGGGGCCTCTTCTTATCTGCAGGAGCCACAAGAGTGGGCAGGTGTGCCTGTTCTCACCCTGTGCCCCAATGCTGCCATGAGCCTTTTGTCCATGTCCTTTGTTGAGTGAAGACTTGCCTTCTACACCAACTTTGTTAAAAGCTTTAACAAATACCTTCAATAAATGCTGGACTTTTTTTTTTCCCAAACATGTGCTTTTTATATCAAGCTCAAAGGATCTTGTACTTTGTTCTTACTATCTAAAATTCTTTTCAGGCTATCTGTTTTTCTCCCAAAGATGACAGGCTAAAAAAAAAAATTCTGATTAAGACTGAGTGGGAGAAGAAGACCCATAAACCCACCTGGGGCTGTCCACCCTGGGCAGGGAGGAGAAAACATGGCCTGCCCAGTGCCCCAGAGATCGGGCACTATTATGGTGAGCAAATATATGGTGGGATATGGAAGATAGATGATAGATAGATAGATAGATAGATAGATAGATAGATAGATAGATGATAGAGATAGAAGATAGATGATAGAGA